>OZ005653.1:241597901-241632901 GCA_963930645.1 Salticus scenicus | reverse complement strand
ATTTTATCAGGCATTCCAAAGAATTTAGTTTCTTTGGTATGCCTAATTTAAATTCGGATAGAGTAAACAGAAAGTGCTTGGAAATTGAAAACACCCACGATAAAACAGTGATGCAATTGAATAAACCCCTCACTAAAAGCTTTTTGAGTATATAATACACAAATCCAAACGTGTAATATTTTATTCACAATTTTCATGAACGAATGTCGTGTTTTATTTAAGAATACATGAAAAAAAATTTAGGGCAAGCTTCTACATGAAAATTTTTAGCATCATATAAATAAATAAATAAATAAATAAATATATATATATATACAGGGTGATTATAATTAAAGTTACGATTTAAAAACGCTATAATTTTAAAACTACCCATCAGAGCGATTTGATATTTTATCAGGCATTCCAATTTTATCAGGCATTCCAAAGAATTTAGTTTCTTTGGTATGCCTAATTTAAATTCGGATAGAGTAAACAGAAAGTGCTTGGAAATTGAAAACACCCACGATAAAACAGTGATGCAATTGAATAAACCCCTCACTAAAAGCTTTTTGAGTATATAATACACAAATCCAAACGTGTAATATTTTATTCACAATTTTCATGAACGAATGTCGTGTTTTATTTAAGAACACATAAAAAAAAAATTTAGGGCAAGCTTCTACATGAAAAATTTTAGCACCCTGTATATATATATATATATATATATATATATATACAGGGTGATTATAATTAAAGTTACGATTTCAAAACGCTATAATTTTAAAACTACCCATCAGATAGGCTTGATATTTTACTAGAGCAATCGTGAGGCAATGGAATTTTGTTTGGCAAAAGGGAAAAAAAAATGTTTCAAAATGTGCCTTTAATTATCCGTAAAGTATTTGTTTCACGAAGCTCCCCCTTTTTTTTTCTCTTCACTATGACTGTTTCAGCTGTAAACACGTATTCTTGTCTTTTTCTTAAAAAAAAAATTGTAGTAAACCCTTGAAGTCTATTGTTTCCTGCTTTTCCATTGTGTTGCTAACAACATTCCCGTGATTAATGAGCCCATTCAGGCGTTTCCCCTGACATTACCATGACAGAGCCATCTATAGGAACATATTGGAACTACTTTTTCCCTCTTCCAAACAAAATTTCATTGCCTCACGATTGCTCTTGCAAAATATCAAATCGCTCTGATGGGTAGTTTTAAAAATATAGTGTTTTGAAATCGCAACTTTACTTATAATCACCATGTACTTCAGACTCAATTAACTAATATATCAAATGATTATTTTTACTATAGTTTAATTTAAGATGGTTCGATATACGCATTACAAATTTGAAGATATTTATTTCAATTTAAATGAAAGTATTGAAAGAAATTGTTTTTAAAAAAGAAATGCATTTGCTATATTGAATACAGTGCAATTAGCTATCATATTAAGGCCGCATTAAATAATGAAGATTCCATAAATAAAATATAATAAAAATGACAAGTGAGTAAAATAGGAATTCAAATTCTTGAAGTGGTTATCTTAATCATTTATGTCAAATAATGTATATGTAAAATACAGTTAAATATATTTTTCAATCAATATATAGATGATGTGTAATTTATAACTCCTGATACCCTTCATTCAAATTTTTAATAATAATAATAAAAAAAAAAAAAAAAAAAAAAAAAAAAAAACGTTTCAAGATGTTTATTTTAAAGAAAGAAAATTTCAGTAATAAATACAGTTTGACTTTTTTTTCAGCTTAAATTTTTTTTTAAACACTAATTTACATAAAAATGTCTTATTTCAGTGCATATTGTACGAAAAGTATCAAAAATATAACACTAAAGTTTACAAAGTAGACTTATAACGGCTGCCATCTTTTAAAATTTACACTGAGTAGTGAAGATTCAGACGTGATAGCGTTAAAACGTTGAAAAATGAAAAAAAAAAAAAAAAAAAAATTAACCAGGTATTGCATTCACATGACTTTCTCTTACACTGCATTTCACCATTATAAAGACAAATTGTAGAATAAGGGTAAGATATCAAGTACTGCATATGAATTTACTTTGAAAATAATTCAAAATAGATTTAGGAACAATTTTATTTGATTTACAATTCTGTGTGAGAGGAGGGCCATTCCAAATTATTCACGCAATTTTTACCAGAATCACTTCTTGAAACTTACAAATTGTGGTCAAGCTTTTCAAATAGTATACGAAAAATTTAGTATACTATCACTATGTGATACAGATTTTGAATACTGAGATTGCATTTTCTGCCGCTATTTATTCTTGAGTTACGCTGATTACAGGCACACAGATGCATATATCATTCGCTAAAAAACTGTTTTTCAGGTTAGGGAACATCAAAATATGTTAACGTAACAAAAACTCAATTTTGAAAATTTGATGCAAAAACGGTACTTTCTCTAACATATGAAGGTAAGAGAATGTCATAAGCATTTAACAGTACTACAGATGGCTGACAAAATAATGTGAACACTTTCGCTTTTTTACGTTTTGTTAAATATCTTGAAAATTTCTTTGGGAATCATCTTGAAATTTTGGTAGTGTAAAGAACGTGTTATACCTCATATTTTTCAGTAAAAGTTGTGTGATGAAAAGGAAAAGGGGACCAGTAAAAAATTAAACAAAAATAAAAATGTTTTGGATCACCCTGTAAAAGGTAATGCTTTAAATGCGTTTTGGCTGTAGCATGTGATTAAGAGGACATTTCTCATTATTTGTATAACAATTTATGAGGCTACCACATATATTCATGGAGATATAACGGTTTCTTTAAATAATTGCAAAAACAATTTCCACTTTTTACTTTCTCTTACCCATAAGGTAAAGAAAGTATTGTTTTAGGGTCAAATTTTTGAACACGAGTTTTTGTTATATTAACACGTTTTGAGGTCCCTTGAATTCAAAAATCACGTTTTCAGTGGTTGATCTTTGTGTGTGTTATCAGCATATCTCAAGAAGAAATAGTAGCAGATATTCCAAACTCGGTATTCTAAATGTGTATCATATAAGGATGCTACACGAAGCTTTTCGTTGAGATGAAACAAATGGTTCCTGTACAGGGACACTCAAGAGTATTGAAATATATTACGTCTACGGGAGAAATTGCAGGTAAGTGGAGTTTAACGTCTATAGACTGCATTAAACCAAATGAAATGAATATATATATTTTATGTGCATAAAAACATGCCTCGTGTTGAATATGGCAGGGAAATCATTCACTGTACATTTACAGCGCTACACAAAAGAACTAGGTTATAGTGCGACAATAGTTGAAAATTGATGGAAATGCATTTCAGGTTGTGCCGCATATTATTACTAAAGGATTGTATTTAGGTGCACTACGTGGTTTGTACATATTCTTCTAAAAATATAGAGAGCTGCAAATATTTAAGCGATAACATACTTTTTTATTCTTAGTGAAAAAAGCTTTTCTGTAATATTTTACCATGTCCAGGAAAGCTGATCAGGAGTGGAAATGAATTCTTCATAGACATATGATAAATAATGTATGTTTTTAAGCTAAATAATCATCGCTTTTGTTTTGTGTATTTACACGTTTTAAAGTTTCCTGATTACCAAAGGCAAGTTTTTTAAAGTTTGATTATTGCATGTGTCTCTTAGAGTAACTTAAAAACGAATAATTTTAGGAGATGTTGCGGGAAAAGTTTGATCAAGACTGATAAGTTTTAAGGAATGTTGCATATGAAAGTTGTCTGAATAATTTTAAGTGGTAGCCCCTCTCACACAGAACTAATTATCATATAAAACTCTTCCGAAGCCTAATTTGAATTATTTTAATAGGTTTACATAACAGTACTCGTTATTTTACTTCTTAATTTCCAACCTGTATTTATAATATTAAATTTCAGGGTAAGGGAAAGTCGTGTGAGCGACACACCAGATTATTTACTTTCTCTTACCCATAAGATAGAGAGACTAATGTTTTTGGGTCAAATTTTCGAAAGAGAGTTTTTGTTATAATTACACCTTTTGAGATTCCCTTAATCCGAAAATCATGTTTTTAGCGTTTGGTCTGTGTGTGTATCTGTGTGTCTGTGTGTCTGTGTGTCTGTCTGTTATCAGCATATCTCAAAAAATAGTAGCAGAAAGTTCAAACATGGCATTATAAATGTGTATGATATAGGGATGCTACACTGAACTTTTCCTTGAGATGAAACAAATGGTTCGTGTACAGGAGAGAATTCAAATACATTACGTCTATGGGGGAAATTGCAAGTAAGTAGAGTTTAACAGTTGTAGACTGCACTAAAGAAAATTAGAGGAACGTATAGTTTTATATGCATAAATGTAGAATATGGTTGGGAAATCATTTACTGTTCATTTACAGGGCTACATAAAAGAACTAGGTTATAGTACGACAACAGCTGAAAATTAATATAAGTGTATTTCAGGTTGTGCCGTGTGTTATTACTATAGGATTATAATTAGGTGCACCATTTGGTTTGTACATAATATTCAAAAGACATACATGGCAGCAAATATTTAAGAGATGACAATTTTTTTTATTGTTTATGGAAGTGCTTTATTATAATATTTTTTCATGTCCTGGAAAGTTGCTCAGGAACTGCAATTAATTCCTCATAGACATATGGTAACTAATATATATTTTAAAGCTAAATTGTCATCGTTTGTTTCTTTGTATTTTTACACGTTTTGAGGCTTCCTGATTACCGAAGTCAAATTTTTAACATTTGATGTTTGTCTGTGTCTTAAAGAGTAACTTAAAAACGAAAAATTTTAGAAAGCCGTCTGAATAATTTTATGTGAACTTTTAATAACAGATTTAAATTCTATATAAATGTATGTGCAGTAATGAAACAGGGGGTTGAGGGGGACGGTAGCCCTCTCACACAGAACTAGTTATTATATAAAATTCTTCTGAAGCCTAATTTGAATTGTTTTAACATAGGCTTACATATCAGTTCACGCTATCTTACCTCTTAATCTGCAACTTATATTCATAGTATTACATTTCAGGGTAAGAGAAAGTTGTGTGAGTGACACACCAGATTATTTTAAATATAACGCAAAGGGTATTAGATCCAGTGCAAAGCAATTTTCAGAAAATATGGCATACTACATTAGACACAACATACAGCAATCAGATTGAAAAATGTTAAATATATTTTACAAAATGCGAGCACTTAAAAAAAAAAATAAATAAAAAATAAATAAATAAATAAATAAATAAATTTAACTACGCATGCGCAATCTTTATAAAAATTTCATTTGCATAATTTAATAGCCAAAGATATTCAGCAACTTATATTAATACCCCAAACAAATATCATGTAAATTAAAAACTTTGCGAGAGATAGAATGAACAGAATTTCAGTTCTCTCAAAATTAAATGCTGAACTACAACGGGTTTTACTCACATTTTTATTTTGATTCAGTCAATGCCCAATTATTTTACAGCGTAAATAAATATTGATAAACCCCCTTAGCATCTTTTTTTTTTTTTTTTTTTTTTTTTTTTTTTTTTAAGAATAACTTAAATTCTGTTTATTCTATCTCTCGTAACGTTTTGAATTTACATGATATTCGTTTGGGGGGGGGGGGGTATATAAGTTGCTCAATACTTTGGCTATTAAATTATGCTAATGAAATTTTTATAAAGCTTGCGCGTGCGTAGTTAAAAATTATTTAGTAAAAGTGTTCGTATTTCGTAAGGTACTTAACATTGTTTCATTATGATTGCTGTGTTCTGTGTCTAATATAGTATGCAATTTCCTGAAAATGGCGTCGTAATGGGTGTAATACCCTACGTGTTATAACAAAAACAGTGGAAATTATTTTTGCAATCTTTTAAAGAAACCGTTATATCTCCATGTACATATGTAGTAGCCTCATATGGTTTTATACAGATAATGTGACATATCTTCATAATCCCATGTTTGACCCAAAATGCATTTAAAGCTTTACTTTTGCAAGATGATCCAAAATATTTTGATTTTTATTTAATTTTCTACTGGTCCCTTTTTCCTTTTCATGACACAACTTGTACTGAAAAATATGTTCTTTACACTACCAAAGTTTCAAGATGATTCCTAAAGAACTTTTTAAGCTATTTGACAAAACGTAAAAAAGCGAAAGTGATTATATTATTTTGTCCTTTATCTGTATGTAAAGTAAAATATTTCTCTCTCTCTCTCTCTCTCTCTCTTTTTTTTTTTTTACATTTGATGTAACAATCAGCTCACAATTTTTATTTCATTCTTTTTCAATTGTAATTTCAATTCACGATTGCATAAGCATTTTCTTTTTAATACTTTAAATATGCGCGTAAGTGGTTTAATTATAATTCATAATGTGACTTTCTAAATAATAATCTTGTAAAAGTTTTCACGTAATAAAGGAATATTTTCATAATTTAGGCACCATATATGACATTTTACATTGGAGCTGCTATTTCAGTAATTCTGAATTATTGAATATTGAACTATCCAAATTTTTTTCTGATTTAAAAAATAATGGTTCCCCCCCCCCCTCGTTTTATTAAAAGAATTTATAATGTAGAGTTCTATTTTTAATATAAATCAGTTTATCCTAAAGTTATAAATTCAACTCATCGTACTACTATCCCTTATTATAAAGGTATATCCGAAAATATCTCTAAATTGCTTAGAACAGTCAATATCTCTACTAGCTTTAAACCTCAACTCCGTATTAGTAACTTTCTCTTAAACTTTAAACACGCTGCCCCCCCCCCCCCCCTTAAATGTTTAGGTGTAATCTATAGTATCCCCTGTAAAAATTGTGATTCTACATATAACGGTGAAACTGGCAGAACAGGTGAAATTAGATTAAAATAACATAAACTCTCATATAAAACAGGTAATTTAAAATCGAAACTCGTAATCCATTCTCATAATAGTGATCATATTCCTGATTTTGATAACTTTAAAATTTCAGCTTCAAATGTAAATATATCAATACAAAAAACCCTTAACGGGTTAAAAGTTTGTGACGCAGCACTGTACTTTATGGCTATAAGAATTAGAAATACGGGTCTTAAAAATAATGATATCAAATTTTCAGTGACGCTTTGATATTAATTAAATTATACATAGATTTTCTTATTTGAATTTGCTTTTTCCTTTTATTTATATTTACAGTGTAAACGTTATTTTCAAGATAAAATAATATATAGCATTTGCTCATTGATACCTTTCCATTCACATCTCTTATACTATGAAAGCATGAGTTTTAAAAGAAATTATATGAAATTCCAGTAACGCAGTGGTGTTACATTAAATGATTTGTTTTTAAATTTCACTGCAATTATTTTGTTTTGCATATTAAAGTATATGTGCACATTGAAATATTGCTTTTAATTTTCAAATACGCTGTCAAATATATCACTTTCATTAAGCTTATATTATGTACTGAAATATATTTATTTCAATGAATTATTCTATCTTTTGCGTCACGCCATCAAAACTGAAAAAATGTTCACAATTTTTTTCTTTGCAGCACAATATCTATTTGCATGCATTTTCAATTTATTTGGATGAAATGACACAAAGTAAACATTTCCATATATTTTACTTACAGTTTTGGATGGCGTGACGCAAAAGATAGAATAATTCATTGAAATAAATATATTTCAGTACATAATATAAGCTTAATGAAAGTGATATATTTGACAGCGTATTTGAAAATTAAAAGCAATATTTCAATGTGCACATATACTTTAATATGCAAAACAAAATAATTGCAGTGAAATTTAAAAACAAATCATTTAATGTAACACCACTGCGTTACTGGAATTTCATATAATTTCTTTTAAAACACATGCTTTCATAGTATAAGAGATGTGAATGGAAAGGTATCAATGAGTAAATGCTATATATTATTTTATCTTGAAAATAACGTTTACACTGTAAATATAAATAAAAGGAAAAAGCAAATTCAAATAAGAAAATCTATGTATAATTTAATTAATATCAAAGCGTCACTGAAAATTTGATATCATTATTTTTAAGACCCGTATTTCTAATTCTTATAGCCATAAAGTACAGTGCTGCGTCACAAACTTTTAACCCGTTAAGGGTTTTTTGTATTGATATCATTACTTTTTAGGGGTTAATGATCAAAACGTAAAATTAAAGGAGCATGGTAATGAGTTATAACACTGTATAAAAAGTGTTGTTTTATAGGTCATACTCGAACAAAATAACAAACAAAATGAAATTTCAAAATTTTATAAAAGTGATTAAAAAAAAAAAAAAAAAAAAAAAAAAAAAAACTTTAAGAAAGAATATTTTTTGAGGGATGGAAACATGCAACATTACAAAGGCATAATATAGTACATTTTAAAACTGACAAAAATTTCTACAAATAAAAAAATAAATAAAAAAGATTTTTTATTTTATTCAATTTTCAATTTCTTATATAGCTCATTGGTTCAACTATTTCTTAGATAGTACAACAGAAAATTCAAAATAAATGTTTAAAAAAATAATTTGTGTACGAAAGTTTTTGTAAAAAAGTGTTACGAATAAGTTTCTAAAGAGTTTTCACCATATAGATTTTAGTTAGATAAAAATTTAACAAAAATTTTTAAATGTTCAATCGAGTGAACAAAAGATAAATATTTTGTTATTTTTAAATTGTAGATGCATAAAGTAAAACTGTTTAAGGATATGACAGTAATTTTCCAAAATACCTAGCACCATTGGGGTTAGGTTCAGATCCTCCCTTGGAAACTCTGATAATTCTATAAAAGATGCTCAATCAATTTGAGAGAGATTTTATTTGGTTTAAAATTAATTCAGCTGGGGAAAATAGGAGGGGTGTTACCAGTTAGATCACTTAGAAATTTTAATAGGGGAATCGCTTTTTAGAAAAATGTTTCTAAAAAACATGCATTAAAATGTTATGCATCTAGTTTTATTCTATCTGATTAAACATACTGTACATAGTCCCCACATTCTTCCTAGTATTTCGGAATCACTTTAGAATTCCTAAAAATTTTCTGAAACGTAGTGTAGGGATTTTGGACTTTGCCTCATTTTCGAAAATTGATTTATGGGGGTATAAAGTGTATATGAGAGATCTAACTTTAAAATTTTAAATGATAAGGATTTTTTAGCACTTTGAGAAATCTTCTAAATATAATCACTTAAAATATTTCCAGCGATACTTTTTTAAGGTTGGTTGTTTGTAGGTTTTAAGGCCAATTGACTGCGCTAGGGTACTAGGCCTATAAGTACATTGCCCCCCGTGAGGTCTTTCTAAGGGGTCGTAGCCCGTATTTATGCAAGTTTCGGAGAAAAAACACTGAATGAACGGCTAGGTTGAAGAGAGCGGGATGGGATCGAATCCGGCATTTCCCATCCACCAGCTTTTCAGCGCAGAACCGCTCGTGGGGCATTTTTTAAAGAAGCTTATATATATATATTTATATATATATATACATTCTAAAAGTCCCATTTTTCTTTCCAAATCTATAGGAAACGCCTTGAAAGTTTTGAAAACGTAAAAAGCGTGCATATTAAATATGAGTCTAAGTAGAACTTTAAATGAGCTCCTAATCCCCCTCCTATTCGAAATTTTAATGTTTGCCTCCTAAGGTTTCTTCTATCTCAATTCAGCTTCAATTTCCTTTTTTCTTTTCTTTTTTTTTATTTTTTTAAATAAACCAAACGAGATCAAACGACGTGATCCTGAAATAGGAACATAATGGAGACTATTTTCAGTATATTTAATAAAAAAAAAAAAAAAAAGAGGCAAACAAAATATATTAAAAAAAATTTTGTTTGTGGAAGGCATTTCCGACAAACTACAAAAAGAACTTCATTTGTTTAAAATTTCAAAGATGTGCCTTTCGCTCCCCTGTTTTTACAGTTCGAATTTCCAAACAAAACAAAGATCCTTCAAACTGATTAAGCTCCCCCCCCCCCCGCCTCTTTTTTTTTACAGCTTTTAAATTTTCCAAGGTGTTCTCGAGACACGGGGGACGACTTTAAAAGAAAAAATTTCTTTCTTATTTTCCTAACAAATAGTTATAGAGAAAAACATTTTGTGTTAAAATGTTGTTTTGAAAAGGTCTTTCCATCAAACTAACAGAGATTTCCCCTCCCTCCACCCAAATTTCACATTTATGAAATTAAAATTTGCCCATCACTGAGTCCTTATGCCCCCCCCCCCCTTCCCCTACTATACACATTTGTTTTATTCTTAACTAAACAAAATTCTGTAAAAATTCTCGTAGACGTGTTTTACAGTTTTTAGAAACTCCGAAAATTACTAGATAAAAACAAATTGAATAATTCGTATTCGACACTGTTGGGCGAGGTTTTGTATGAACTTTGGAAACACACTTTTCTAAAATCGATGAAATTAAATTCATATAAAAATTCTACAGAACAACTTGATTAATTTTTTATTAAATACAAAATGAGTTTAAATCAGTTTAAATTAAAGTTGTTTTCGTAAAGAATTTGCCTTTACGATTTTTATAATATAATGCAAACTCAAGTTACTGTAACAATGTCTGTGTTAACAGTAATTATTAAGCTACGGAAAAATCATTTAATTTAGTATAAGTATTAATCCTTATTATTGTTGGTTTGGCCACGACTTTTAAGTTTTTAAACTGATTAATAGATCAGTTTTACAAAGTGAAAACAGTTACATTTTATAATTTTATTTAAGTTTTTGTGTGTAATTAAAAGCTTAAAATTGCCTCAGTTTACCTCGTAACACTTTTAAGATTTTATGGATATTGTATAGGAAAGCTATATTAAAAAATAAAAAAGTACTTACACAAATTTCAGAACAATATGTTGTACTAAATAATGAATAACAAAGGTTTTTAAAAAAGATGTGATGTAATATATATATATATATCCTTTGTAATGGAAATAAACATTCTTGAATCCTATTTGAACCTCTATGTCATTTAATAATTTGAATGATATCATTCACCAAAAGAAAAAAAAAATCCTCAAAGTTTTATGCCATATGTTTTAGAATAGTGTGTACAATATTTACAATGTTATTATTAATTTCTAATTTAAAAGTTGCAGATACATGGTAATTTCAATTTTATTTTATATCACTATTATATCTAAGAAATAAGTATATACGAGTTAAGGAGGATTTTTTTTTTTTTTTTTTTTTTTTTTTTCTGGAGTAGTTTTTATTGTTATATTCATGCCACTTCCCTCCTGTTAAATTTAAGAAAGAAAGAAAGAAACGCGAATAATTTTTTAGGTATAGATTTGATTTAAAAGAGAAATATAAATAATAACTAGTTGGCATAGGTGGACTCTGCTCAGTTCCCCATCATATTTATGTTCTCATAAATTTCTAGTGTGAGACATATTATAATCATGTTACAAGAAATGAATTTGACAAAACCTTGATATTATGACAGAATGAAATCCCCGCCTAATAGGCTATCCACCGTTCACTTCGATATATATATCTTATTCTAATATATTAATTTATTTTATCAGGGTCAATTCCGTTGTTTAGTTTTCATCCTACTATTTCCAATGCAATAATCCTCAAAATTCATATTTATATGAAAAATTTACAATTTCGCTATGTTGATAAAATCGTAAATTACGAATGATTTACGAAATTTTCCTATTAGAATATTTCTATTCAATCATGTTCAAACAAATATCATAAATGTAATATTGAAGTTGTCTAATGTATTTACGTTCCTCAAAATGAAAATTTATGCTCAATTTTGCCTTATCCTGACATGTTAAGTAAATTGTAATTTCCAAATAACTTACGAATTTTTTAAATTGGAAAAATCGTAGTCTATGATATTCATGCCAGTATCCTAAATAATATTTCGAAAGTGGTTTGACATCTTTACGATGAAAATATCCCTCAAGATTGGCGTTTATGTGAAATTTTGCTCTATGCAGCCATGTTAAGAAATTCGTAAATTTCCAATAACTTACGAAATCATTATATTGGAAAATTCATAGTCATTAATAATCATTCCAGTGTCCTAAATAATATTTCAAAAGTAGTCTGACATCTTTACGATGAAAATATCTCTCAAAATTGACGTTTATGTGAAATTTTGCTCTATACTGCCATGTTAAAAAATTCGTAAATTTCCAATAACTTGCGAAATTTTCAAAGTAGCATATTTATAGTTACTGATGTTCATTCCGGCATCAAAACTGATATTTTAAAACTGGTCTGACATTTTTAATGTAAAAAGTTTCCATTAAATGCACGTTTAAGTGAATTTTTGTCCTATTCTCCCATGTTAAGAAAATCGTAAATTTCTAATAACTTACGAAGTTTTTAAATTCGAATGTTGCAAATGAATAGGGTTCTTGCCAGTGTCGAAAGTAATATTTTAAAACTGATCTGACCTCTCTGCGATCATTTGTTCGTGAGATATCGTGTTAACAGACTAACAAACTAACGGACTAACACACTAACGGACTGACACGCTGACACACTGACACACTAACAGACACCCTACAGACAGACACCATAGAAATTTTGTCATTTTCGGATTCCTCACACCTGAAAACGTGTAGAAAAGTCAAAAAACCGAGGTCGAAAATATTCACGATTACCTAAGTTCCCCATACCTATAGTATGATGGGGAACTAATAGAAAATAGAAAAATCTTTAAAAAGTGAAATTTTTATACTGGTAAATATTTTAGTAGTATAGTTTGTTATGAATTTAATTTAAAAAAATCTTAATCTATTCAAAATTTTATTATAGCTTAACATTTTGTAATTTATATATATATATATACTAGAAACTTAATGAGCAAATTAATTATTTTCAAATTCTGTTTTAAGAATTTTTTCAATCCATAGTTTAAGTGATTTATCACCTAATTTTGAAAAAATTACAAATATTTCATATGATTATCATATTATTTGTCATTTTTATGAAAATAAAGAAAAAAAAATTTTTTTGTTGCAATCACTTTTTAAAATAAAACCAATTTTGAAAGTTAACAACGTATCAGCATGAAAACAATGTAAATACAATGAATATTTTTGATAAACAAATGTCATATAAAATACATGTACCTAAATAAATAACTCATTTAATATATATATTAAAAAAAAAAAATATATTTTTTTTTTATATTTTTGTGTTTATTTTTGACGCCAGTTCCCGATAGAGGGAGCCAAAACGATTATTTGATATTGAGTATTTCAGAATATTCTTTGGACTGTATTCGTCCGCGAAACTGCCGCATCACGGTATTTTCGGAGTAAAAAATAGTTCGATTTTTAAACTGAGTTATAAAAAAAAACAAGAGTTTTCCTAGGGAAAAGGGAGACGTCAGGCACATCAGATAAAAGCGATTAATATCATATATCAATTAAACGACATTCGGTCGAGCCATATTCGAGAAAAATTTGTTCCTCACATATGTCGCCCATTTACAACTTAAATGAGCCAATTCATATCTCGAAATATATTGCACGCAGAAATGTAGCGATTTAAGGGTAGGATCAGACAGAAGGTGAAAGACTATTTTGAAAATATCAGAACATAACCTCCCATATTTCCTGAAATATTAAGTGTCGGTTTTCAGCGGTTTCTTTGATCTTAAACTAGGTGTATATATAACCCAAGCAGCACCGAAACGTTCTCTGAACGTTCAAAAAGTGTTCTGCAAACACGTTCTAAGAACGTTCACTTTGAACGTGTTATAGACGTCTATCTGTCCATCTTGAAGACGTACAATAGTACGGTTCAGAGAACGTTCAATGAACGTGTAACTATCACCATCGGTGTTATAGAAGCGTTCTGAGAACGTTCTATGTATACGGTCTCAGAACGTTCTAAACGTTTTTACAACGTTTTCAAAACGTTATACACATTTTCAGAACGTTCCAGAAAACGTACTGTAAACGTTCTAAAATAGTGTAGTTAAAAAAAAAAAAAAAAAAAAAAAAAAAAAAAATTATGGCGTCATTATAAAAAATCACCTCAGTACGAGCGTTTAGAAGTAAAAATTACATAGCTGATGACGAATAATGATACAACACATGAACAGGGATATGAATTACTTTTTTTTTCAATTCAAATAATGTTTGAGAAATTTTAACATACTTACTATTCCTTTAATTTCAACGTATATGCATCAAAAATTCTATATTCTATGACAGTTTTCCCCAAAAAGTGTCATAACGTCTCTTTATACCTTAAAAAATTTCTTAAATTTTTGCATTTTTTAAAAATTTCTTTTTTTCCCCTAATCTGAATATAATGAAGTTGTAGTATTAATTACAAAACTTTGAATACACACCATAAAATGCAAGAACTCGCACCAACTGTTTCGGATCAAAAGAAGACACAACCCTTCATCAGGCGAACATTGTAGGCACGAGAGCTGCAAACAAGCACGTTGAGTGTGTTGAATGCGTTGCCGCTTTGTTTGTAGAAGCCGTGCTTTGTTTGTAGCAGTTGCGAGTTCTTGCATTTTATGGTGTTTATTCAAAGTTTCGTAATTAATACTATAACGTCATTATCTTCAGATTAGGGGAAAAAAGAAATTTTTTAAAAATGCAAAAGTTTAAGGAATTTTTTAAGGGATATAGACATGTTAGGACACTTTTTGGGAATTACTGTCATAAAATATGGAATTTTTCATGCATATACGTTGAAATTAAAGGAATAGTAAGTATGTTAAAATTTATCAAACATTATTTGAATTTAAAAAAAAGTAATTTATATCCCTGTTGCTGTGTTGTATCATTATTCTTCATCTGCTATGTACAACTAAACTCTTGATTTATTTTGCTGGTTTTAATCCTTGTGATTCCGAATGCGTCATCCTATGATTGATGTTTGTTTTTCATGGTTGTTTTCTGTTTGATTCTCTGATTTCTTGAAGTAAATAATTTATTCCAATTTATTCTTCATTTCTAACTTCAATTAATTTCTTGTACGATAGGGTGCCCGCTAGCAATTTGCTATTATAGCTGCTAACGAACGGAATCGTACATTGGTGCTCAACGACGAAAAGGGTCACCCCTGACGAGTTTTTTTTTTTTTTTTTTTTTTTTTTTTTTTTACCATTATAAGCTTTTCCTAAAAAAAATGTTTAAAATGCTGTCTTAATTTTTTATTTCCTCGTTGCTTGTTTGTAACTTTTGATTTGATTTTCATGTGGTTTTTAGGCACCGGCAAAATTATTAAAATTGCAACTAACAATATAGGAATAAATTTATGATTAGACTGAAGTTAAATAAAATAAAAATCAATAAATAAAAAATCAATGTTTCAATAAATCACAATCAGTCTCCCCAGGTTATTTAAATTTGTTGTAATTTCCTTCTCATTGACCTATGTGGTTTCAGGGATCTTATATCTGTTGCTTGGCTTTAACTAAGATTAAAAAATTCATTTATACATATATATATATATATTATTATTATTTTTTTTTAATACAGGGTGCAAAGCATTGTGACGAGAATACCTTTATCTCCGCAACTATTGGTCGCAAATATATAGTTTCAGTTACAAAATGTTTTAAAGAATATGAGCATTTGTGGTATATAACATGTTTAAATTTAAAATATCTATTTTTTCAAAATTGCAAAAACTAGATTTTTACATAGTCACAGATCCCTATAGTCATATTTAGAAAACTGACACTCATTCTAACAAAAAGTTTCATTTCTATTCTCCCAAAATGGAACAAGATATTTAAAGTTTGGATTTTCTAACATATTTCGGCCTTCAATAAGGGATCGGTTTAAAAGTCCTAATTGGACTTTGTTTGCATTTTCCCTGGGTTTATTAAAGAATTTTTCATTGGCATTTTAATAAAGCCCGAGAAAATGCGAAATAATCCTAAATTTTGAAACTAACTATCGCAGACAATTTTGGGTGCACAAAAGTGAAACTTTTTGTGTTATATTTTTTAGGTTGGAACTCAACTTTCACTATTAGTGTCATGAAAATTGTATAAAAATTATCAGTTTTTGTGATTTTTAATAAATTAATTTTTTAAATTTAAACATGTCATATTATATAATGAATTCTTACATTTTTTTTAAAATACATTTTCTTATTGGAGGACGTCTGAGACCAATTGTTGCGCAAATAAAGACCTGCTCTCGACTTTGCACTCTGTATATTCTAAACATTTCTGGGTACTACTTTGTAAGTCCATGGATAGTTTATAAATATATTTGAATGCTGAAGTTTATAGAAAGTTTTAATATTTCAACATAAAAAATAATTTCAAAAATGAATGTACCAATACACCGCTAAAATAATATATAATTGAGTTTAGAATATATTGTTAATTTATAATAATAAGAAATTGAAACAAAAAATTAAAAATTAGTTAGAAGGAGGAAATTTAAAAAATTTCCAAATACTTAAATACATATATATATTTTTAATCAAAATATTTTTCTAAAATATTTAACATACTTCATATTTTTAAATTTCAGTGCATGTGTGTATACATATTTTCAGTTTACAGCAGCAGTTTACAAAAATGATGTTTGCAGGTATTTAAATTTATTCCACATGGCAATGTAATTGGTATTTTTTAAATGTTTAAATTTCTTTAAATTGAGTCAACGCAATTTTTACCTCATTTGATGCAATTATGCTATCATGGCGTATTAAATAATTGATAAATGTAAATATTATTAGTATTACTAAATAATATAGTAAATCGTCCTTTTTTTTAAGCAGAATATCTTTTTTTATAAAGATGTGGAATAAAATTGAATTGAATCTTTGTTTTATTATGCAGTTAAACAATTTCATATATTTTATTTATTATATAACAGTAAAGAGATATTTAAAATTGTAAGTCGGTGAAACTTAGGATATTATTTTAAAAATATGCAATTTGCATAACCTAGATTGTATATATATTATCATATAAACATTAAATAAATACTTCAGAATTTAAAAAGAAAAGAAAAAAAAAAAAAGAATTACATACCTTCCTCATTTTCTTCATAAGAATTTCTCCAAGAAAACACCCTTCCAACTAGCATTTTAAAATACATAATGACCAGTCTGGAAGGGCATTCACTTAAAATTAGCTCTCATCTTTTAAATTCTTTATGTTACTTCATTCAGAAGCATAATAACCAAAAATAGTCATTTTAACAATTTCCATCTCAGAAGACTGAATTAATAAAATGAATCCATAATTTCTAAGCGGTTTTCTGTAAAAGGAGCAGTTTTTTCTGCGATACAAAGCTACTTACAAGTATCAAATGTTAGGCTTAAGAACTTACGCAGATATGAAAATGATTGTTTAATTGATATTAAAATAAGACTTTAATAAATAGAAAATAGAGAATATTACAGGTTAAAAATATTACATTTTTACCTTTTCTAAAGCTTATCCAAGTCATTATAACGCGAAAACTGAACAAAAAAGATTACATTACATGTTTTAAAATTACCGCTTCACATAACGGCACGACATTCCCAAGACCTTTGAATTTGCCCGGTCAGCGAGAATTAAATAAATGCAATCCACAGATGTCAGTTTCATCTGCTCTTTCCTCCTTACATCCGGAATAATCATGTTTCAAAGTTCAACATTTGAAACAGAAATTTATTAAGCATTTATAGCTGTACAAAACATATGGTCAATATTTTAAGGAAAAATGGAGCTGAGTTAAACAATTATTTAAATTTTTATAAAGTATTTGAAAAACTTATGAGATCACTTTATTTTTCCATTTTAAAATCTCGAATTAAACGGAAAAGCATATTTTGTTTTAGTGTATATTTCAGTATTGAATAAAATATTCAGTGAAAATAAATAAAATAAAATAAGAACAATCAAACAGAGTAACGATTTAACAACATTATCAATATTGATAATTTATCAGTAACATTTAAACTTAAATAGAATCATAAATAAAATATAATAAAAGTTTAAAATTATGCTTAAAGAAAAGAAGAAAAAAACTCATTCTGTAACTTCCCGATGAGTATTAGAGACCGCGAGGTTCTACTCTCGAACCTTACAGACGGGAAGTGTTGGCTTCGATTCCTGGTCACGCTCGTCGACTTAGGTTTTCGGAGTTTTCCCGTGATTTTCTTTGAAACTCGCGTAAAGCACTATATTACTTATTCAATAATATCCGTGATTAGCTTTTTGTATCTAAACTTTGATTCTGGGGGAATGCATAGATTTTCATGACAGAAGACAATCATTTTTATGCTGTATAGAAGATCTTAGAAAATGTATTTTTTTAAGGGTTTATTATTATTATTATTACAAATGAAAAAAAAAAAAAAAAAAAAAAAAAACGGTAAATTTGTTTTAAATCATCAGAAAACGATGTTTCAATTATTCGTTTTAAAGGTGATATCGAATTCTTTTCAAAGATAATTATTGTGAAAATTTTTATCCACCCTTCCCCCATCCCCCAGGGATGATGTATACTTATTCCTAGGGGAAAAAACAATGTCCTATGAATGATAATAATAAAAAAAAACTGTTTGACTATTACTCGTTATACAGCCAAATTGAATCAATAATATATATCAAATGTATGCCACGCAGAAGGTTTGGTGAGTATATATATTACAGAAGCTGATAGATAGCCTTTCTGTGAATGGAAAATATTGGAACGTGGCAGTGCCACCTGTCGTCCAATATGCACCCAAAGGCAATCTGTAGAGTTTTATGTAATATTAATTTCACTTACCAAATTTACAATATTTATAAATGACAGAAGTTGAGATTTTTCGTTTCCGTTATGAGATTAAATTGGAACATAGCCACGCCACCTGTTGGCCGATGTGCATCCAAAATGGACCAGTAAAGCTTTACATAAAATCGATTTCACTTATAACTTCAGTGTATCACAAAATTTATTGTTAAATCACAAGTGTTAAAATATTGCCTTTCCGTTAAAATGATTAAATGGCAGATTAGCAACGCCACCTGTTGGACAATGTATACATCCAAATTGTATTAGCAGAGGTTATGATGATATATGCCAATATATCATGTTTAATACATTTGTACACTATAGAAGCTGAGATATAGCCGTCCCATAAATGGAGGGTTTCATTGCATAGCACCGTAATCTATCGGACGATATATCCCAAATGAAATTCAAATAAACTCCAATTTAGGGTATCATCTAATATTGTAACAAGTTTGGTTGAATTCCATACATTGATTCCTGAAATACAAAATCCACAAAATTTTTCCATGAGTTTAAAATTTTGTAATTATTTTCACCTCACCGCTACTGATTATTGGGACGCATTCTTTACTGACGTGCTAACAAAACGTTAAACTGAAAATGTAAAAAATGCTCTATTCTCTATCATGCTAAAAATTATAAATTTCGAATAACTTACGAAGTTTTTAAATTAGAATGTTGCAAATCTCTCAATAAGATTCTTATCAATATCATAAGTGATATTTTAAAACTGGTCCGATCTCTCTGCAATCATTTGTTCTTGAGATATCGTGTACATGAACTAACGGGCTATCACACTAATAGGTGCCGATACACATTAACAGATACCATACCAACCTTTTGACTTCCGGATTCCTCACGCCAGAAAACGTGTAAAAAAATCAAAAGCTGAAGTCAAAAATTTTAAAGATTAACCTAGTTTCCCAACCAATAGTACTAAAAAGTCATTTTGTCATATTCGTTATAATTACACTGTTACAGAACGTGTTATGACGGTGTCACACTTGAACGTTCTATATAGAACTAGAATTGTACGTTTTATAGATGGTACAAATCAAACTTTTTCAGAACGTTCTAAATAATACTATTTCTGAACGTGTTTTAGAACGTTTTTTTGACACGAAACACGGTGTTTGAACTATTGAAACCGTTATTAGACGTTCACAGAACGTTCCTGTGCTACTTGGGAAGTGTCGCAGTTTCGTTCGTTTTTCCGTTTCCGTTGAGTGTCGTGGCGTTCGTTTGTTTTTGCGCTTGCGTCACTTGAGACTCTGCCGAGTCTCTTGATATGAATCCCGTATTTTTCTAGAGGGCGCTTTTACTAAATTACAACATTCTGCCTTGAACGAGGCTAAAGCTATTATTTTTCCGGAGTACATAACCTTGTTCTGATGTATTATGAATTTTTTTTGTAAACGTTGTGCTTTGTATGTTTGGCACTGAGGAGGGCTAGTATTAGCCGCAACATCTGTCTTGTATTTTATTTATTTATTTTTTTTAATTAAAATGTATTTTTTTAAATTTAAAAATTTTAGTATTCTTTATCTCATTTAAATGTTACTTTGGTTTTAAATAATTTCAACACGAATAGTTAAAATATTTTGTTAATAACAGTGATATTTTAGAGGCACGCAAAAAGGTGGGGCTTGAGGTTTAAGATATGAAAATTTACCTTCTGCAAAGATTAAACGCATTACTAAAGAAAAGCCAAATTATGCAAATATATTATATACTCAGAAATTCAATCGAATCATTAATCTTTCCATGACATTTTCAAAGAAATAAATAGTATTGTTTATCAAAAAGTAAAAAAAATCTTCTTTATGAAAAAAAAAAAAGTCTTTAAAATGAGATACACAGCTATATTTTAATAAAATATTATTTAATTTATATTTTATTAAAATTGTATGCCTGTAATCAGCAAGATTAATTTTAATTGAAAAGTTATTTTTTCAAGCATGATCAATTCCTTTTTTGCTGCAAGAACTGAAAATTAATCTAATATTTATAAAGCTTTATTAAGGTGTAAAAACGTGTAAAATTCTTATGGTTCCGACAGTTGTACTTTTTGTTTTCAACGTTGAACAAAGTAAGATAAATTTATTTTTTATATTTTTAAATAATTTGTATAGAATTTCTGTAATATTTAATGCATTTTCTGATATTTATTTAACAAAACAGTATTAACTCTACTTTTTTTACATAGGAATTTTTGCTAGTGTTCGTATACTTTTGTTACCGACTGTATATGGAATTTTCCAAAAAAGTATAACAGGTAAAAAAGTATTCTAGAGAAAATGCCATTAAGTCAGCATAAAGACGTATCTTTATAGCTGTAAAATTTGATTTCTTTGAATGGAAATCAATTTTATACATTTCAAAAATTTAAATTTTATGCTATTAAAGTCTTCGAGAGAAGAAAAAAAAATATATGTAGATTTCTTTTTCTTCCATTTTCTGTTTATAGTTCAAACAATATTATTGCGTTCAAAAAAGTTCAATAAAAAAAAAAAAAGCGAAATATATATTAATTTTTCTTGAATTAAACTTATTAAATAAATGTCATATGAAGAAATTTTGACGAATTTATAATATATATGGATCGATGTTAATACAATGATTAATGGTATTAAAAAAAAGAAAGAGAGAGAGAGAGAGAGAGAAATTTTAAAGTAACCGTAAAATATAATAATTAAGAAAATATTTTATAATCATTTATCAATATATAGAAGCATTTATACAACATATAGACCGTTGTTAACACGATGATTAATTACATTAAAAAAAATACAGTAAATGAAAAAAAATATATTATATTAATTTAGAAAGTGTTTCTATTAGAAGAAAAAAAAATGAAAATACAATTTATAAAAACTAATTAACTCAAAAATTTCCATGTTAAGTATTAATTTTGTGGTCATCAATCAACACAAATCAGTTACCTCTTTCAAAAATTGTTTTAGAATATTATTAAACATTTTGTTAAAAGAACTCTCTCCTTTTAAATTAAAAAAAAATCTGAAGTTAGTCCACTCGACTTTCCGAACGTTGAGTAATTAACAGTTTTGTAAATAAAGTCAAGAAAGAGGAGTTGTTAAACAAACAAAAGAGAGAAAACCATAATAGAGTGTGAGTATTTTTCTCCATATATTACACGATGTTTTATTTAACACTACTGAACTTTGAGCCCATAGATTATAACTAAAGAATTTTTCGTGTCCCTGTCAAAAAAAAAAAAAAAAAAAAAAAAAAAATGCTAGATTCACCAAAATGTTTATAGTTAGTGCAACAGTGATTTGTAATATTCATATAAATTTTCAGATCAATTGAATAAGGCGTTAAGATGCCATCGCACTTTTAAAAATTTGGTCCCATGGGCCATAATGATAAAGAATTTTTCTTTGTGTCCCTGTAAAAAAACTGTAAGTGCTAAATTTACCAAAATCTATACGGTATGTGCAACTGTGACGTACAATATGTGTACAGATTTTTTACTCAGATTAATAAGGCGTTTAGACGCTATCGCACTTTTAAGATTTTGGTCCCATAGGCCATAATGATAAATAATTTTTCTTTGTGCCCCTGTAAAAAAAAAAAACTATAAGTGATAGATTCACCAAAATAGATAGGGTTCGTACTATGGTAACTTACAATATACGTACAAAGACCAGACAAAGCCAGTATTCCAGACAAAGCCAGTAAAAAAAAATATGGTTTTACGGGCATAATGTAATATTTATACGGGCATGTAACATTAAGACCATTATATACTCAATTTACAGTGTAAACCCTTTTTTTTTTTTTTTTTTTTTTTTACGGCATTGTCTGGAATCTCCGCTACTGGGCTTTCTCCGTAATCTTACATGATTTTTTTTTTTTTTTTTTTTTTTCAGTGCATATTACCAATATATTGGAATTTATATTGTATTAAGTCAAAAGTATTAATTACGCTTACATTTTTAATATATATATATATATATATATATATATATATATTAATAGCAACTGACAAAGTGGACCATCTTACCCCAAATCCGGGGTAAAAGTGTCCATGGCTCTGTTATCGATTAGAGGTAAAATTTAAAATGTATATTAATGTAGTTTGTTTTTTAATAGTACAAAATGTAGAATACATTATATTTGTTAATTTATATCTTAGATTAAAATAAATAATGAAATATTAATGAATATTTAAATTAAAAAGTGATAAACCAAAATATTTTTGTGTCACTGAAAGTTTGCTGTTTTGTTGTTAAGCTGTAGGGTCTGGAAGACTCATCTTTATAATACCTCGAAAATTTATAAAAGATTTGTTACCACTTTCAGGAAAAATGTAGATATCTTGATTGGATTTTCTTTGCGTGAATCTCACAGAAACAGATTCCTTATCGTTTATTTATGTGACTAAGCCAACAAAATGTAAAACCGTCTTTTACCTAAAATTTTTGACGAAAATTTATCTACACACTTTTATTTTATTAGAATTGAAAATATAATTATTCTAAAATATGATTATTCCAAAGTATCTGATTGTTTTAAAAATAAATAGGGAAAGGACCACAAAGTAAATTGCTTACTTATTTATCTTTGAAGATATAATAGGTCTAATTAAGGTTAACTCCGAAATTTGTAATTAAAATTTACAGATAACACTTCAAAAATGTTGGTTTTGTTAATCGGTTTATTAATTATTAATTCTAAATATAATGTTCCACTTAAAAAAACTTATATGACAGAGAATACGGGTAAAATGGACCATGGTGCGTTGTACCCCAGATCCTGCTGGTCCATTTTACCCCATGTGAAACTCTGACAACAAATGTTTAAAAATATAACATTTAAAAAAAAAAAAAAATTTAATTAGATTAAATATAATATAATAGATGATTTTAGCTCTTTATTTTGCTGAATAATATCTACCAGATCATAATTCTTGAAAGATGAGAAGAAAAATTCTTTAACTAAAAATATCTATTTTTGGTTACCATAAACTAATATTCTAGAATAAAATTGCTAAATTATCAGTTAGGCATGTAGCTGCTAGATGAATTTCGTAACTGAAGTGCTTTTATATAAGTGTCAAAATACGATACAAAAATAAATAAATAAAATCAATAATAGGGTTGGTCTATTTTAACCCATGTTCCATTGTACCCCAGTCTCCCCTATTAATAAAAAGAATAATGTATCAAATTAAATTTCTAGAATAACTGTGACTATTTAGAACTGTAATCTTAGACTATTTGTGTAGAAATTAGACTATTAAATTTCCAGAATAACTGTGACTATCCAGAATCGACTATTTAAGTATTGTATCTGAATTAAAGAAATTTATTCATGTTTGAGAGTTATTATTTTATTTTATTTTATTATTTATTTATTTATTTTATTTTTATTATTTATTTTATTTTATTTTATTTTATTTTATTTATTTATTTATTTATTTATTTATTTTTTTTGGGGGGGGGGGAGATGCATCAAAAACATTTAAATTAATGATAACTTTGAAAAATAATTCACCAGGTTAAAATTAAAAATCACTATTTTAAAAAAGAATATTCTTAAGCTGTCTAATGTGTAAATGTCAATACTCAAAGAAAAAAGCGTGACGCTACTGTGTGAATCGAGGGCTCTAATTTCAAGTTAAGAATTTTAAATGGGATTTTCTTTAAGTTATCACTCAATAATTAAAAATAATAAATTTAAAATCTTATCTCTTTTTATCCTTTTATATATAATGAATCATTTTTTTAAGTTAATATACTAATTTAATTTAAAGCTTTAATTTATTAAACAAAGATTGTTTTTTAAATTTATTGTTATTTATTTATTTATTTATTTTTAACAGCATGCAAAAAATTTACAGATAATCAGTGATCAGCACACATTTAGTATGGCGGAATAAAAAGAAATAAACAAACAATTTATAGTTTACCTAAATTCTTCTGAGCAGAAAATATAACAAATGAAAGCAATTCAACCGAAAATAAGTTTTATATTTTGTTGAACCGCATCTGGCTTTTATCACCGCAGCTACTCTTTTAGACATTGAATCAACTTGGTTTTGTAACATTTCTTTCGGTGTTTCACTGTTCTATAAATTATGTTTTCTTGATGCTCTCTTTTTGTTTTGGAATAATTTGGGGATATTTTTCTGCATATTATACCCCACAAATTCTCAATATTTATATCTGACGTGTTGTGAGGTTTGAGTTGACGCAGACCCCATCTTAATTTAATTACTTAAGTGTTAAGTATAAGAAGCACAAGACTCAAATATTAAGATTAAATTAAGAGTTTATTCGGCTAGAATAAGGGAGGGTTGTACTGTTGTGATAAACTCAATCAAATTAAAATAAATGCTTTAGGAATCAGACATAAGAGATACTTTAGATAATTTTAAATATCTCACCACAGAAGACAGCAGAAGATTAGGGACGGATACACTCTTTTCGTAACCTGACGTAAACTTCAAACCCCCGGTGGCTTCCGAGCCGGATGATTTTTTTTATTCAATATCTTACAACACCGCACTTCTACACTCATCAGACTATTTAGCTCCAACAGCACCAGAAATTAACTATCCGACAATAACTTAATTCGAAAGCTATTCTCTAAAATATAGCATATATAGCCGTCGGATTTATTTCCACAAGACCAGAGCTCAAAGCGGAACTGTAGCATGTGTCAGGCATCCAAGCAATGAGTGACTTATTTTTAACGTTAATAATAAAAATACATTTTAATTTAAAAATACGTCACTTGCTGTATTGTTATAAGAAAAACAATAAATTTTGAAAATTTATGCTTTAAAATTAATACACAATGTAGCCGGTACAAAGCACTTTAGATTATCTATTGTCTTTGCGGTAGCAATAGATAAATAATGTCTAGTTTTCAGAGAATTCTTATTAAGAAATTTCTCCTATTATTAAAGCAGTGTTTATAATTAAAAAAAAAAAAAAAAAAAAAAAAAAAAGGTAACATGCAAAGCGAAAGATACAATAAATAGTGAGAATGATGAAATTTGTAACCAAATATATATATGCAATAAGTGACAAAAAAGAAAAAGCCGTAATTGGATATTTTCTCCTCACCTTCTACAACCGCCAATTTCATGGTTTAAAAATCAAAATTTTGAACATATTTTAATATTTTGTCTTCCACATACACTTTATCATTGAGACCAGTGTTAAAAATAAAATGCATTTGTCAGAAAAACTGTAATTTTAGAAATTATTTCAAAAATGATAAGAATAAGGCAGTTAACGATGCCACAAAAAGTAATAATTTTTGAATGAAAACCAAAAAATATTTTAATACGTGAGATAAAAAATGTTCGGTAAATGTTAACGAAATATTGGTAAAATGGCTTGTAGCAAAATATAAAAATTTTAGCCGTTTAAACTGGAAATTTGGCTTTAGGCGGCCTCGTTGCTCATCCAAGGAAGATAACCGCAAGTTAAAAAGCAAATGTTTAAAAAATCGATTTGTATTATGTTCAGAACTTAAAAAAGATGTTAATAAAAGTGTAGCAAAATACTTTCTTCAAAAATAGTCCGGAAGCAATTGAACAAGGCAGGTTAAAAACCAGAAGATCAGCAAAAAAGACATTATTAAGGACAAATATATATTTAAAAAAAAAAAAAAAAAAAAAACAGTTGATCAAAAATTAAAAAAAAAAAAAAAAATAGCAGTTAATTATCGGGATGAACTGAGTTTCTCAGATGAGTCAATTTATTTCGAGCTGATGAAAAATCTATTTGTACGGTAAAAATGGGACTGACTTGATGAAAACTCCTAAAACAGTGACACATTCTCCGTACATTAGGGTACAGAGGTGCATACATTTTCGAAGAATCAGACAAATTTTCATGCTCTAGGGATCAATTAACTCAAAATAAAACACGGTTATTATAAAAGTGACGCTTGGACGACTATTTTGGAGGTATTTCCGACTTTTCTTCATACAGCATTTCAAGATGATAATGCACCTTGCTGTACGGCGTCTGTGGTACGTCAATGTGAATCAAATTGTTAAAATTACCTATCCATTCCCATGAGTACCTATAATTCTGTAAGTAATAATACCTTTTTTCATTCTAAGTTAAATCCCACAAAGAATATCGTAGAATTTCTTCTTTATTAGACTTGGAAACAGTCCTAATCTCAATTCGCTCAAAAATGTTTAGTCATAAAAAGGCGCGGGGAGAAAGAGGAGTATTAAAAATTTGCAGTCTACAATTTTGCAAGAACTAGAAAATTATTTACAGTATTTAGCAGGGTGAAATTTTTTAGGTTTATATCGAAAAACGTTATAATTAGAGGTTTTATAAACTAGATACAATTAAATATAGTTAGATGTTCCATCTGCAAAAAAGTGAGTAAAATGCGTCAGAAGTTCAAAATATACCTAATCAAATATAAGCATTTTCTATTCGCAACTTAGCTAAGGGTCTTTACATTAAGATTTATGGTTATTTATCCATTTATTTTATAATTCGTATACATTAAGACTATTATTTTTAAAATTTTTATATTCTTAAAAAATGAATAACATTTCTAATTATATAAAGTAAACATTAAAGTTATGTTTAAAATGCAATTTTTTTTTTTTTTTTTCTTTTAACGCATCAATTTCTATCAAAGAAAACTGAAACTAGGAAAGAAAATATTGATTACTTATGTAATCTATGCTAGGCTCTGTAGTTTAGATGAGTATATGATTAGAATACACAATGAAGCGAAAACTCATTTATTCTTTAAATAAGCAATGTTTTAGAAAGTTATTTAGATTTCTCATAATTAAGTGTTCTCAGGGAATGAAATTTTGTTGTTGAAAATCCTTAGCGCTTGGATAATTCTTTAGCATGTTAACCCCCCCCCCCCCTTTTTTTTTTTTAATTCGAGGATTATGGGAATTTTGAAATGTATTTTAATTTTCTTAAGTAGTGTTTTGAAAGTATGAGTAGAATATTTGAGCACTAATAAAAAGGTTAAAAAAGATATAAATATATTTATTGTGTAAAATACTAATGCAATGAAATTTTTTATACAAGGGGTGGTTAAATTTCTTCTAAATTTTATTTATACAGTCGAAACTCGTTAACGTGAATCTCAACAGGAAAAAAAGTAATTTTTCATGTTTACAATTGTTAACGCTCCTTGAAAAAACGCCCCTTTATTCACACTACTTTATTTTTAGAGTAATTCTCTCCAAATGTCGTTACGATTAAATAAGAATAAAATTACTCTAAAAGATGACTGGTGCGAAAAACAAAAGACGGGTACTAAAAATTGTACGGTTCATAATGAGATGGTTGGCAAGTATGCTAACGTAATGTAAAAAAGCTATTATACAGAAATTTATTTATTTGTATAGTAAATAAGTATTTTAGACGTCAGTAAATTGAGTACCACTCTCTTAACCATAAAACTTAGTAAAGGATTAAGTTTTCTTTTTTTTTTCTTTCGATTGAATGATACAATAATTGCTATTTAAAATTAATCATTACTAGAATTATTTAAAACCACATAAAATGCATTCATGACTTATCGATTGCCATTACACGTTGCATTTGTTAGGTATATTTTTAATATAATTTTCTAATATTTATTTATTTTTATTTAATTTATATGCTTTATAACAAAAAATGTAGAAATATGTGAATAATAAATTTTGTTGAATTTTATGTTCAAACATTCTCTTTAAATTTAAATTTTTATAAATAATCTTATTGCATATGTTAGTTGATACTATTTCCATTGCTATGGAAATACATTTCAATATACACTCGGAACAATTATAAAATTTAGTTGTCAGTTTAAAAATAAATGTTTTATTTGATACTTACTTAAAAACAAAACAACAATTATTGCAAACGAATTTAGTCAATATGCGATATCTTTATAAATACGACAGATGATACGAAATCTTTTGGACAGGGTCATTATCAGTTTTTATCTACGACCTTGAATGAACGTGAGAACATTTTTTTTTGCTTTTTAATCTAAATATATAAAGTTGAAAAATTTTCATTGCATATATCTGGATTTTTTGTCTGGATTATTCAGTTTTATCAAAATTGGTACACATACTGGTCAGAATAAGAGCTAATTAATGTCATACTTTTTTGTTCGATTGGATAATTGAATCAAAAGACATTAAATAAAAAGCCTAATTTTAACTTTCAAATTTTAAAAAGAAAATACAAATTGATGCCAAAAATAAATCAAAAAATAAGTAAATATATAATTCTTTTTATGACCAAAAAAAAAAAAAAATGTTCTTTACTTACGTAACTGTGACAGTCATTTTAATTAATTACCAAAATGACAACAAACATTTAAAAGCCACTCAGGGGCTCCTATACTAAAGCTATACCAAAGAAATTCGAAGAAATGAATATAGTAACCGGTGGTAAGGAATGGAATACATTTATTGCATGCCTTTATAAGAAAGAAAAGATTAAATTAAGTCCTGTCGTACAAAATTAAATTATGTTTTGTGCATAAATCTATAAATTTTACCTAAAAGACCAAAATAGGCTTAAAGGCTTTATCTATCTATTTATTTATTTATTTTACAAAAGGTTAACGAGAAATACAAAATGAAAAATCATTTTCATAAAATATGAACGAAAATTCTGTATGGAACAATCAACAAAGAAAAGTATTTTCAGCAGTATACTTTCACTATTTTTGACGCTTTTTCAAAAAAGTATTTGGATTTCAAGAAAAAAAAAAAAAAAAAAAAAAAAAACTTGAAAAAACAAGAGTAAGAATTTTTCAACTATTATTACTTAATCTAAAATGATATCTACTGAATGTTCTCGATTTTGTATTATATAGCATCTTTATTCTTACACAATTCAAATATTATAGAGCCTCATTTTGTATAAAACGTCAAAAGCTCTTCCTTTAAATGTGATACATAATACATATTTGAAAAGACGTGAGAACGAAACATTTGCCTTCTTTCAAGAAAATTTACTTAATACCATATTTATATATTACATCATACGATAAATATGTATTGAATAAATTTCAAGTAATTGAATAAAGTTGTAAATGACACCTCGCGTACCATATTAAGTAATTCTTTTTGACAATATCAAGAATCATATAAAAGAGGTTTCTTAAATGAAGACTGAAATTATCTCTATCTTTAAGTTATGCATTAACGTGTTAAGCAGTTCTGAATAATTCATTTTTCTTTTGTTTCTACGCTTTTCTTTTTTTTTATGATTTCTGTTTGAATATCTGTAAAAAAAATTTTAGGAAAAAGAAATAGAAAAGGAATCGAGATTAAGGAATTAATGTACTGACAGTCGTAAAATGACCAATAAGAGAATAGAAAGAAATCGATTCAAGCATAAATAAGTAAATAAATAAATAAATAAATAAATAAATAAATAAAGAGCAATAATGCTGTATGAGGATCAAACGATTTAGAATTTTCTTCTCTCACGCAATCCAGAAATTAATATTCTGTCCTAAACATAAATTTATTTTGGATGAGAGGCCCATTTTTCTTCTGACATTACATTATTATCTGCTATTTAAATTATTTTTAATCATTAGTTGTAACTTTATATTACCCAGATGCTTTTTAATAAAACTATCTTATGACGCAGAATGTGTTATGCTCTTACACATTAAAAATATACATTTAAGTAAAATTATACTTAAAAAAAATAAAAATAAAAAAGAATTAACAGACGTTTATTTATTTTTTTTGAATAAAATAGGTTTCTCGCCCTGACAAGTGAGTGGATAATAATAATAATAATAATAATAATAATAATGATAATAAAAGAAGAAGAAGAAGACGAAGAAATAACTATGTTTTAAATACAGTCGAACCTCGTTAACGGGAACACTGTTAACGTGAATTACTTTTAACATGAACTGTTTACACAATTCTCAGTCTATATGATGGTTAGTTTAGTTATATGAAGATTAGTTACTAATAGCATGAACTGCTGATAACATGAAAAATTTTTTTTATCCCCCTTGAGATTCACGTTAACAAAGTTCGACTGTATTCTGAAAAATAACATGTAATTAAATAATTAAATAATTACGGGATTAATAATAATAATATCAATAATAAAAATTTATTTTACTCAATGGAATTAAATTTCGAATTCAAATATAGTAAAAATAGGTGTCGCCAAGAATTACGCTTTTTCGGAACTTGAAAATTTTAATAAAAATTTTCAATCTATTTAATCAGGAAAAATCATCACAGAAATGAAAATAAATGTAATAATTCTATTAAGATATATGATCATGAAATAATTCTATTCAGATTACATAAGATATAATATTATAGAAAAAAAATCTGTTGGGATTTTTCTGGTATCCAAAAATTGTAAGAAATGGCAGCTATAAAAAAGGGTAAACCAGCGGTATATATAAAACCAGACTTGACGTTCAACAGAAATATAAATATTTACACAAGTTTGAAAAAGCAAATGTAAAAATATTAAACGCAAACTGCTATTTCGGTAGCGTAAACCACTGATGATGGTACGCTTTACGCTACCGCACAGTTTGCGTTTAGCATTTTCACATTAGCTTTTATAGCGCTGTTTAAATATTTGTAGTATTTATGTTCAACGTCAAGTCAGGTAACATATTATATAAAGCTTAAACGGTTTTAATTGTTATTTGGGACTGATGACGAAAAGCTTTTCGATACCGAAACTGCATATTGCGTTTAATATTTTTACATTGACGTTTTCAACGTTGCGTAAGTATTCATATATTTCTGTTCAATGTCAAGTCTGGTTATATATTTTATGAAGTTTAAATGGGCTTTATTGTTATTTCGACAGATGACGGCACGATTTACGCTACCGAAACTGTAATCTGCATTTAAGTGTACATGGAACATCTCGACAGATTAAATAAAGCAATTCTTAGAAAAGATTCAACGATTTGTGTTTTACCTGAGAATACAGATGAAACTGAGCTTTTTTTCACAGTTAACATGTAGTACATTATAGCCCATATTTAAAGCAAAAGAAATTAATTATCTGAATAAATTAGTTTTTTAGAGATAATTAACTTTTTATATGTCTATATGAAAATTTTTTAACAATATGTCCATTCAATACACTTTTCTAAGAGTTTATCACCTTAAAATTTGGTATGGTAGCAGAAAATGTACTATTTGAGAATAATAAACAGCAATTTTAAGTTTGGTTGAAAAGAAATAATATATATATATATTTTTTTTTTACTAAATAACTTTGAAAATCCTAAAAATTTTGAGAACACATTTCCAAAAATTTTCCACCCAGATTTACATTGTTGGGAATTTTTATAGAAATGGATTAGTTACACAATTTTGGAAAATTTCAACTCTTTATCTTAAATAGAATTTTAGAAAAATGTACCGATTGGACATATTGTTAAACAAAATTTTATATATAGACATATAAAAATTTAATTATCTCTAGAAAATTAATTTATTCGGGAAATTAATTTCTTTTGCTTTAAACATGGTTATAATGTACATGTTAATCGTGGGAAAAAAATCTCAGTTCCATCTGTATTTTTAAGTAAAATACAAATCGTTGAATCTTTTGCAAAAATTGCTTCATTTAACCTGTCGAGATGTTCTATGTACCCTTAATATTTTTGCATTGGCGTATTCAACGCTGTGTAATTATTTATAAAACAGTGGCTGAATGAATTGCCAGTCACACAGAAATATGAGATTTTCTACTACTATTATCATGCATAAATTTTAATCTTTTATTTATTTTATTTATTTTTTTACAGTCACTATTTCTGATTAACCAAGATAGTTATTACTGTTAAAAATACTGGTAGAAGAAGAAATATCCAGTGTTTCACTGACACTGCATTTGCATTGAATTATGCAGTAATAAAATGTGTTAGGCAACTGAAATGTGCTTTAGTAATCATTAACGTAGACAGAGAACCTACAAAATTAAGAGAAAAATATGCAACAACTTATACATAAAGCTGTTATAAAAATTACGATTAAAAACTGAATAGAGGAATTTGTAAGTTTATTTAAATAAAGTTAATTATAGACAAGGAAACCTAAGAAACAGTCAAAAAGGAATTAATGAAAATAATCACTTTCCACAATATGGAATTAGAGGAAATCCTGAAAAGGAATAATTGAATAAAAAGAAAATATTATACAGAAAGCAAACTCAAATTAATACATTATTACTAACCGAATAAATACATTATTACTAATTACATTATGACTAAATACATTATTACAAATAAATACATTATTACTAACCGAAATGTTAAATGTGTTTAATTATTAAACGTTAAATGTTTAATGTGACTGAATTATTAAACTCTATGATTCTCTACAACATAGACTGTTATGAAAAAAAATAACAATACTGAAAATTTATTAATTTTCACAATTACTTTAATAATAGAAATTAACACAATGTATGTAATCAATATAAAAAGCAATTTTCTTTTTAAATTTTTTTATTCTTTCATATGTTTTAAATTTGAAATAAAATTTGAAAATACACAACTCACATCTTAAATCAAAATATAATAAAATTATTTAAGCAAAAGCTTATTTATATGTCAAGAAATATTTTTTCGTTCAATGTGCTTTGATTATACGACAAAATGAATAAGCAAAAGAAAAGAAAGAAATATATGTTTTATTAGAAAACCCAATGAGACAAATGACAAAATTGTTATTTATAAAACTTAGAAAAAATATCTGAAAGAAATGTGACATGTGGAATACTCTAGTGGTACTGCTACACAATCTCAAATATTTAAGAAAAATAAATAAGTTTTCTATTTCCGGTAAGGTATTATTTTTTCCGTTCTGATTTCTTTAAAAAAAAAAAAAAAAGAATCGAGTGTACGCAGTTGAACTTTGTTTACTTTGACAAAAATAAGTTTTGTTTAAATTTTTAGTTGTGTGTAGCTTTGTTCACGTATTATTTATTTTTCAATAGAAATTTTTCCTTGAAATGCAATGCCAGATTATAAAAGTATTGTCATTAAAAATAAATAAATTGAATCATATCAATTATTAAAAAAAAAAAAAAGTGCGTATGGGGCTTATACATTTTATTATTATTAATATCATCATTATTATTATTAAAAATTCTTATTACATGTATATTCAACCGTGCCAATTTCCTAATAATAAAGGCAATCACTTTCTGATTTTGGTGGATTATATGTAAGAGAGATCTTTCACAGTCATGTTTAACACTGAAATATATATATATACAGTGCGTTAAGAAATTATAAGACCACAAGCGTATTGGTGCATTTCTGAAGAAGAGAGCATAATATGCAAATTTTTAGTTGCGTATTTAAAATTGATAAGAAAACGCATCCTATACTAATTCCAACTTTTAAAATTAAATTAAATTTCATTAAAACTTATTCTATTTTCTAAAAATTAAAGACAGTGACTGTTAAGAAATTATAAGACCACCTGAGAAAATTAGCATATTATACATGACGTCAAACTCAATATGAAGCGCATGCGTCAGTATTTCGTAAAAGCATTACCTCAGAAGCAAAGGCTTAGGTTTTGAATGTGTTATAGACGATTAATTTGAAGATGCCTCGAGGTAAAGAATTATCGGAGTGCGAAGTGAGAAAAATTTTATTTTATAAAGGTTCTGGTAAATCTGAAAGAGATATTGCGAGGTTAATGAACTGTTCTAAAACTGCCATTCATAATGCCATAATTAGAAAAGATTATTCAAACAAAATAAAACGATCTGGTAGAAAAAATATTTTGACAGCACGTGGTAATAGACAAATTTTTCGACTGTCAACTAAAAAAGGTCTTTCAACTCGTGAAATTTCGAAATTTTTCAGCAAGAAAACTTCACATGTAACAGTCTGGAAGAGTCTTAAATTAAATATTAATACGAAATTTATGAAATCGAAGAAAAAACCAAAGTTATTGAAATGCCATCGAGAAGAAAGATTAAAATGGGCTAAAAATGTCATGTCATGGAATGATTGAGTGGAAACAAATTATATTTTCTGATGAAAAGAAATTTAACCTTGATGGTCCCGATGGTTACAAACACTATTGGCACGACTTGAGGAAGGAACCAAAAGAATACTTCAGTCGACAAATGGGTGGAGGATCAATAATGATTTGGGGAGCTTTCAGTTATGAAGGGTTGTGTGATTTACAGCGGATTTCGGGTCATATGAACTCTACACAATATCAGTCTATTCTATATGATCATATGATACCGTTTGGACCTTTATTAGGTGGTGCTACACTGTTA
>OZ005653.1:240825138-240877638 GCA_963930645.1 Salticus scenicus | reverse complement strand
TTGTCGTTGAAGATGCATTACGTTCTGGAAAACCATTTTATGCTAATAAAGACAAAAAAAAAAAAAAATAATAATGAAAACTGCCAAATAACAACTCGTGAGATCTCTAAGAAACCTATCAAAGGGGTGAATATATAATTCAATATAATATTTACACAATATAAGAAAATCGTCTTTCATTTTCAAAGGAAAAAACGAAATTATTTTCCGAACAACCCAATAGAATGTTAAATACAATGTATATATATATATATTCAGAAATTGTTTATTCAGTTTTTTTAAATTGTATGTAAGTTATTCCAAATAACATTAGACGATGGAACAAAGGGAAAATAACACAGGAATAATATCAGTCATAAATAAATATTACATGTCATAAGTTAAAAAAAAAAAAAAAAAAAAAGAACTTAGTATAGTTACATTATGATAAAAAATCGAAGAAATGATGAAAAACTATTTAAAAACTATTTATGCTATAATAGGTGTTGCGTGGTGTCCTCTGAAACTCGCATAAATTCGGGCTAGGAACCCTTAGAAAGACCCCCACGGAGGGCATTCCACCTACTGACCTAGGATCCTAGCATTGTCAATTGGTATTTAAACCCTACAACCTGCCACTAATAGGTGTTGAAACAATCCATTCTATAATCTTAAAAAACAGACCACAATAACATTAACGACACAAAATGTTACATTACAAAAAGTCATACATTTGGAAGCACCTAGTAAGTCCTAGAATTTTAATGTTAAGACTTAACGACTGCATTAGAACTTATCATTAGAAATATGTCATAGTACTTAAGGTTTTAAACACGTATTTTAATCAGAATTGTTTATGTTCTTTTTGCTTATTTTCATAAACGAGAAATAAGCTTTTTTTTAAACCGAAATTTGTAAAAAAAAAAATCTGCACTTTATTCATCTTAAACACACAAACAATACTCGCATAAAGGTAGATTATTTGCATTTATTTATTCTGTGTGCAAGTACATGGAAGAGATAGGGCTAAGTTGAAACAAAATAAGTAAAATAATATTCAATTTGCTTATAGATGCAATATTTTAAAAGTAATATGCAGTTTTAAAATACAATCATTAGTTCTCTGATAATTTGGAGGAAATAAATATAATTGAAAAATTTTGTATTTATCTTCTTTTGTCTTAAACTATAGCTTCACTTATTTAAACAAATATACATAAATCCCAAGTTTATTATACGAGACCTGTTCAACAAGTAATAAGACTAATTTTACTATACCGAAACTACACATCATAATAATTATTTCTATGGGATGAAGAAATGTCTGATTTTAGTCTGAATTAATTAGTCTGAATTAATAAAATATGTCAATAGACGGCACATATGGGCTGATGTGACTGAGTATCACGTGACTAAATGCAAGCTAGTTTTCACGCGCCTACGAGCCGAGGTCAGTCGTCGAAATGGAAGCGTCCTTAGAACAGCATTATCTATCAAATTTTGTGTTCGTTTGCAAAAATCGCTATCGGACATTTTAAAAATGATACGCGAGGTTTTTAAGGCGGAATCAATGTCGAGGCAAGTGTTCTTCATTGGCATAAAACTTATAAGGAAGGGAGGCAAATTGTGGAAGATTTTGAGGGAAGACCTTCAATTTCCATTACGAGACAACGATATCCACAGCCGTGGCAATCATAAAGAATGATCGGGCACATTAAAAATAGCGTCCATTTCTGAAGAATGGCCTCGTATTGCCCCACGATAATGCAAAGCCACATACTGCGGTTTGCGTAGGGGACGTTTTACAAAGGAACAATATAAATATTCTACGGCACCTTCCATATAGTCCTGATCACGCACCTTGCGTTTTCTATTTGTTTCCTGAGCTTAAGAAACCCATAGGAGGCCGCCATTTCGAAAGAAAGAAAGCATGTGTAACAGCTGCGGAAGCGGTTTTGAAACGACTCTCAAAGGACGGACTTTTATATGTGTTTAACAAGTGAACGGAACGATGAGACAAATGTCCAATGGTAGTTACTTCGAAAAAGACCATGTAAATTATGACGATTAAAGGTAAACTGTTTTCTATATAAATTTAGTCTTATTACTTATTGAGCAGCCTTTGTACATTCTCAAAATACCTTAGTTATGTACATTTCTAAAATTAAATTTCATTAAATTTGGCAACGTAAAACTTTTAAACTAATTATACGCTTTTTGGAGAGCCAAAGTCTTAAATAAATAAATAAAAAGAATAGCTTTTGTAAAAAATGAATATAGTGAGTGAGTGAGTGGGTTTACTGTCGAACAAAGCTACGTAATGTACAATTACCAAGGTGCCAAACTTGTACGGTTTTGTAACACCACTATCTCTTTGTAAAATTTCCATCAAGTTTAATCACAGAAATCTGCTAAAAATTATATTAAAAATTTCCGGTAGCACCCATACAGCACAGAATGTTTCAGTTATGTTTTAAAATGCTTACAAACTTTCAAAAACGTAACACATTTTAATATGCTCTCTGAAACCTTTCTGAACATTCGGCCTTTTCCATGTTCTCTCTGTTATGTGATTGAAATGTTTCTGTTACGTATACGATTTTTTTGTTACGATCACGGACATTTCTACGATTACGAATGTAATCAGAAAGCAAACTGAACGTTTCTGTAATATTTAGAATGTTTCCATGTTAAACGGCTGTTACGTTTCTGAAACATTTTGTGCTGTTAGGGCAATAAACAAACAAGTTTGCAGCTGCGCAATTAGCTGTTGGAAAAAATATATATATATATAAAGTATTTAAAATGTTTTGTACTAACTACATTCGAATAAATTCATAAACAAGTTTCAGTTGTCCATCTGATGGCCGAATGGGTACAAAAGGGGGCCGAATGGGCCAAATGGGCCAAACACCAGCTTCAGGTTCCGGTTGAAGAAAGATTTTTTTTTTCTTTTAATAGTCAGGAAACCGTATAAATCAATAAAAATAATTAACTTTCATGTGCAATACATAGATAAATAAGAAGTAAAATAAATAAATAAAATAAAAATTGTGTATTGTGTCTAATTTCTTCTATATTTTCCTATAAAAATTCACTAAGTGCAAATAATTTATTATAATTATCTAACATGACGAATTCTAATGATTTTTATCTTAGAGTAAACTAACACTAAATATCCGAAAAAAGACAGTTTTATTGCTTGTAAATAATATCTTAAAAAATGCATTTTTTATAATGATTATCTAACATGTTGATTTTCGTACAGTTATATGCCATTCATGTTGAGATATAGCCTTCCATTTATCGAAGAAATTTGCGGTACAGTAGTGCAACCTATTGGCCGATAAGCATCCAAATTGGTTCAGCATGTCTCATAATAGCCATCTCACATACCATGTTTTTTTTTTTTTTTTTTTTTTTTTTGACGATACGCAATCGAATCAGAGATATAGCATTCCCTTAATTACGGAAATCGATGTATAGCAGCGCAAACTGTTGAGCAGATAACACCAAAAGATCATAGGTACTAAATTATGTCAAGGGGCATTGACGTATAAATTTTCATGCAATTCTGTGCAGCAGTTCCTGAGATATAGCTCTTCCTTGAATTGCGGAAATTGCAGTATAGCAGCCCCACCTTTTGGCCAATAAGCATTCAAATTGACTCAGCATGATGTCTTATAATGGTCTTTTCGCATAGCAAGTTTTGTTTGACTATATGCAGTAGAACCTGTGATATAGCCTCCCCTTAAATTGCGGAAATCGCAGTAAAGTAGCGCCCCCTGTTAAGCAGTTGACACCAAAAGCTGACAGGCGCTAATTTAGATCTAGGGGTATCTACATATAAAATTATATGTGATTCTGAGCAGAAGTTCCGGAGATACAGTCGCCACAAAATTTTTGTCTCACACAGTCAGACTTCTATTAAATATAGAAGAAAGTAATAAGGAAGTCTTTTAGTAATATATATATATATATATATATATATATATATATATATATATATAAAGACAAAATAATCATCGTACAGCAAACCATACTGAATCAGTATTTAATTTAATTTACAAGGCTTGTTGCGGTATACAAGTTACTAAAATTTTTTAAATAAATAAATAAGTTTAAAAAAACTGTGAAGTGACAAACCAAACGGAATTTGTGTTCATTTTTATATAAGATGCTTATTACTGCATGCAAGTTTCCACATAATTAAACATTTAAACAAATGAGAACGATATCGAGAAAATCAATTAGACATCAGATTTCTAAAATTATCACGAAAATATATATTAAAAAAAATAATGATACTAAATATGTAATTATATAGTCTTACGTTGCTAAATTAAATTTCTATTCTTTTTAAATGAACCTAAATTATTAAACGTAAAATTACAAACTGTAAGTTTACAACAAATAGCATGTACATCTAAACTAGAATACCAAATATTAGGATTGACTCAAACTCCCCATTCACTTATCTTCTGAAGGAAAAATTCCATTTCTGAAATCTTGAAATCGACAGATTTATTCTGAATTTATATATGTTTCTTTATGTAGTTTTGCCTGTTCCCATGTTTTTTCTCAAATATTTTTTTTTTACATACACTGAGCAGAGACTACTTTCCCGGATGCTCAACCTCAGGGCTTATACGCAGTTGAATTCTAATGCCTAGGGGAAATTTGCAGTCAACAACAAAAATAAAATATTTATATAAATAAGTGCATGTAATTCTGAAGTATAACATATTAGTATAATTTTATATTTGAAAATATACAGTTTCGCATCTAATGTTAGAAGATACCACTCATCTAAAAAGCAAAGTAAACTATTGTGTTTTTAGCTGCATTATACAAAATATACAGTAGATTTTATCAATAAACAATCAATATTTTGAATAAACTAAAAATCGGATTGAAAATTAGCATGTAGTGGCCACCACAAGACTTTCTCTTATATATATTTTTATAATCATTCATACAACACAAATTGCTTATCAATTTGTAATTTTAAAAAATTATTTTCCATGATGAATGCAGATGATTTTTATATTAAAGAAGTATAAAGGCTGAATGCCAAAAGAAAGTCAATTTTGTGCTAACATGAAAAAAAAAAGTATTATTATTTTTTTCGTTAAAATGAATTAAATCGATAACTTCGCTTTAAATTATCACAGATTTATGTTTCAATTATTCGTTTTAAAGCTTTGCCGAGACCTTTCGAAAAATACTCATATTAAAAATTCACCCCCCCCCCCCCGGGGGATACTTTTCCCAGAGGGAGGAGCCCTGCTCCTACATGCACTCACATTTCCCCCTAGTTTAGTAGTACTATTATCAATAATTCATATCAGTTTTACAACCATGCGTTTAAAATAACTCTTATTACACTGTAAAAAAAAAAAAAAAAAAAAAAAAGTAAAATCATGGTATTTGACCGTATAATTTTAGGGGAAATGACCGCTTTGCTACCTAAACGGTCATAATCCGTAAATTAATATTTTAAAAGCATATATCTTAGGAAATAAACGTATAATTTTACGGGAAATGACTGTTTTGCTAGCTAAACGGTCGTAGCCTGTAAATTGATGTTTTAAAAGTATATATTTTTTTTAATTTTTACGAGAAAAAGCCGTTAATCTACGCAAATTGCTCTTATCTTTGTTCAAACCATTTTTTTTACGGGAAAATCTTTATTTTGTTTTTGAAGAAGGGTGAGAAATTCTCACCCATTATTTTCCTCTAATGAGAATCTTGAAATAAGACTACATCTTTAGTGCTAGCGTTTACGAAAAATATATTAGATTTTCTTTCTCAAAAATCAGTATAGATAGTCTTTATATAAGAAGAAGAGAGAGAGAAAAAAAGGCCACTAGCCACAGAATTTCTAGAAAAAAGTGTTTAAAGTTTCCGTAATCTTTAAATAGAAGGGATTTCACAATCCGATCAGCGCTACCGTGGCGTGCTTAGTAGTGCACCAGGCTTTCAACCAGACGACCAGAGTTCGAGGCTACCTACGGGACTTTTTTTTTTTTATGTAATCTAAACTATTATTTATTTTTACTTTATTTTAGAATTCAATTCAAAATTTGAAAATTTTAAGAAAAAATTATTCAATTTTCTTGATTATAAAATTAATAAATTTAAATATTTGTAATATTTGTAATATTTACAACTTAAAAATATAATAAATTTCTATAACTTAAAAAATAAATTTAATTTTTGTTTTAACTATAAAATAAAGTAAAAGTTTTCCAATATGATAATTAACTGACTTCTTAATTTTGTCAAAAATAGCAAAATTAGATTTTAAAATAGTCTTAAAAGAAAATATATTTTATGCATAGTTTGAACGTTAACAATATTCAATCACTGTAAAAAATGTCTGTAAAAGTACAGCACTTTTTTTAACATAAATACAACATAGGTTGCTGTATATTTTTACAGCTAGTTCTATAAAAAAATAATTGAAGATTTGTTACTTCACATTGTGCGGTAAATCGGTTTAAAAAAATTTCTAAAAGTCTTTTTGTGCGTATGACACGATTTATCAACCTATAAGTTCTAATGCTGACTTTATCAGTTTTTGTAAAGAAAGGGTTCTGCGATCCTAACGGCGCGGTTGGTAAAGCGCTGGCATTTGAAACAGGAGATTGTGAGTTCGAATCCCGGGCTGCCGAAAACGGTTTGCGTCGAATGAAATTTAATAAATTACCATTTATGTGTAAGGAAATAAATAAGTTGCTTAACGTTGTGGATTTAACACTGCACGCATGTGTAATAATTGCAATAATTTTTTTTTAAGCATTCGAGAAACTCAAACTTTAACTTTTAAATTTACGGACAATGCTACTTTTTTTTGCAGGTTGGTTGTATGTTTCTTCACAACGTAAAATTACTGGCGATACATCATTCATCGTCTAAATGTGTTTTTATGGGCTTTGTCTGGAATCTCTGCTGCCGGGCTTTGCCCGTAATTTACTGCAGCATTTTGTACAGTGTATGTACATTAAGCGAAATTTTGTCCTATACTGCCATGTTAAAAATTTAGAAAAAAATGGATGACAGCGCCACCTGCAGAGTGACTGATCTCCAAATCTGCTCAACAACAGATTATATCAGAGTCCAACAAAACACCAAGTTTGGCAAAATTTCATTCTTTTGTTCGTGAGATACAGCGTCCACAAAAGTTGTGATGCACACAGACAGCCAGTCATTTTCTAAAAACACTCAAATCGAGATCAGGACATCTCAAAACTTGTAAATCCGTCAAAAACTAGAGTTCTAAAATTTTCATGAATTAGATACCTTCTTCTTATATATATATATATATATATATATATATATACAGAAGATAGTAAAAGAGCAAAGGAAATAATAGAATAATATTTTGCATGTGGTAAATAAATATTTTGTAATTATATATATATATATATATATATATACATATGTAATAAACCATGTTTGAAAAACAATCATATTAAACAGTAACATGTACTTTCTGCTAACAAAGTTGACGGATCAAACTGTTGAGGTAAATTAATTAAATAAATCAAAACTTAATGTTATTTTTAATAAGGTTTTCCCCTCAGAAGTTATACTGTGTCCGGGAGTCAATAAATTTCAATAGAAATTATATATGTCATTCGTTTTTACTTTCTTCTATATGTATGTATAGAGGAAAGTGCTGCATTCGTGAAAATTTCCTAACTCCAGTTTTCGTTTGGGATGCCCTGAACACGACTCGACTGTTTTAAGAAAATGTGTGTCTGTCAGTCAGTCTGTCTGTGTGTGTGTGTGTGTATCACAAATTTTGTGGACGCTGTATCTCACGAATCAATGAACGAAATTTAACCAAACTTGGTATTTAGTTGGACCCTGACATAAGCTGGTGCTGATTAGATTTGGAGACCATTCGCTCAACAGCTGTTAAATTTGTTCTTGTCTAAGTTAATGTTAAAGTTAATTTTTAAGTTAAAGTTATTTTTAAAGATTTTAACGTTTTGATTTCGAACTGAAAAACATGTAAATTGCACTGATTTTCCTATTAAATGTCTTTTAAAAACATATTTACATAAATAGATAAATAAATAAAAAGTTTTTGGGGACAAAAGAACTAATTTAAATATTGTGAATTTTCTAAGCCTGAAATAATAATAATAATAATAATAATAATAATAATAATAAATCAGGTAGTGATCAATTTTCGTAATAAACTTCGTGGAATAATACATTACTATTTGGGTTTTGTAAGAGGAAAATTTGCAGCAGCCAATTCAAACATACGTTGGGGCATTTTAAATACTTTGCACAAATATACGCTGAAGGCAAAATAAATAAGCAAATCGATAAACAAATAAATAAATACTTTTTATTTCAGAAGAATTTTCGAAACAATGAGATTTTTCAAACGGGTTTGGTTGGTTTGTAGGGATTAAGACCAGTTGACTGCACTAGGGTCCTAGACCTGAGGAGGAGTGCTCTCCGTAGGGGGTCTTTCTAACGGATCCTAGTTCGTATTTACGCAAGTTTCGATGAAAACTAGGAAAAACTTAGAACGGCTAGTCCGACGAGTGCGACCTGGATTTTTCAAACGGAAAATACGGACTAGTGTTTTAACAGAATCTTGCAATAGAAATTGCAAAATATTGACGAAACTACATTTGTATGTTTATAGATTATGTTTCCAATATGAGCACTATTGATTTTTAATCTCTACATCCAGCCAATAGTGATAAAATGCAATATTATTGAACAAAAAATATGAAACATATAAAATTTAAATAAGTTTGTTCATTTAGAAATATATATATATATATATATATATATAACTCTGGCAAAAGCAAGTAAATTTCGAAACAAATGATATATCATTCGTTATTTCTCTTTAAAAACTCCGAAAATAAATATCTCTTCCTTACAAAACAAAGCACGTCTATAAAATCATTAACAGATACCATTCTTCAGTAGAATTTCATCTATATTTATCTCACATTTTTAAACGAATTTTCTTTTATTGCTTTAATTCTTTCTTCTGAAGGTTAGCCATTATAACAATGCTAAAAATAATTGTACAGGATAACAGCAATTTTTTCAGGAAAAGTAAAATAAAAAATGCTGTATACATATAATAATAATGCTTGTTTTAAGTTTCATTTAAAAAAGTTTGCTTCTAGAGAAGATTTCCATTTTACATAAGCATTTGACATTAGAAAAGATTAGAATAACATAAAAAATTAGAATAATATGATTTATTTAAAAAGAAATTCCCGAACTTTCATTTCTTTTTCCTGTTTGAAAACCAATCAAATTTTGAAGAATTAAATTTTATACTAAATTAAACACATTTTGAAATAATATTTTTATAGAGAAAATATTTGAAAAAAGCTTTAAAAACTGCATAACTGGTAGATAATAGCATTTAAGTGTCAGCTTAATTTTTAAACTCATATACATATTTCATTTATAACTTCTGTTATTTGCAAAGTAGCGAATAACTATATATTTGAATAAATTTTTTCAAATTAAATGAGTTTTAACAAAATGGATAATTTAGTCTTGAATTTTTTAAAAAGTAAATATTTATGGTTAAAACAAATAATAAAAAACTTATATATTATTTATCTGGTGTTCAATAGACATTTAAGTGAAAGTTGTCTGCACAATTTTAAATACTATACTTCAATTCTTACGGAAATATCGATAATATATTCTAAATATATGGAGATATTTAAAAATATTAGGGGTAATAATAAGTTGATTCGAAAGTTTGTCCTTTATTTAGCTGTATGAAATTTCATCGAAAATCTAAGGGCTTTCTTTTTCACAGATGTAACACTTTTATGCTTTTATACGACAAATCAGCGAGTACTTGCGAATTTTTTTTCTGCAACTTTTTCTTTTCTTTTATTTCATTTTTTTAACCCCTTAACGCGCGCTGTCCTCGCTGCGAGGACGCAAAATTTAAGATCCAGCTGCAAAAAATTATCCCGGAAATTTTTTGGCAATAAATTACGTTTATAACATATCAGAAAAGGTCGGTTTTTTAAACTTTAAAATTTAAAATTTCTTTTAGTTTAATTTAGTTCATGAACTCCGGTGGCAGTATAATTTAAATGATCCGAATTGACTTGCGCCGCAAAGGGTTAAGTATTAAAATGACAAAAAATAAAGATTTCCTACGTATTCTCTTTTTTTCCGAAAGGGTAAAAAATCTTCGCGGTCGCAAACAATGGCACTATAAAAAAACAAAATGTGAGTATTCGTATCAGTATTTTTACAGAAGAATTTCCTTAAAGCAAAGGACAGTTAATACCTAAAAAAAAAAAGCTATTGCACTTTATATGTTTAAAAAATAATCTTTTACTATAAATATTACAAATAAGTCAGAACATTGCTTTGGATAAATGCATTTTACGAGCAAATGAATTAAGTTACATTAACTTAAACTGCCAATACAGACGGAGTTCCGATTTAAGACAACGTTTGAATACAGGTGATATTATCCACCCGATGGAAAATTTCACAGCTTGATTGGAATTTGTTTGTTCAGGAAATATGTTCTCCCAAACCGAAGCCTTAAAAATACTATTTATTGAGATTGCTTCGAGAAAGATTAAATTGAAAAACATTTTTTTTTAGGAACATAGGAAAAATGGCCTCCGTAAATTGTTACGAGAAAGCCATCGGAACTTGTTACACAATAATTTGTTGCACGGCATTATGCAGCTGCTGTAAATATGAAGAAAGGTTGTAGAATAAATTGGCACATACACCAAATCGAGTAAATGTAACTTTTCTTTTTTTCTTTTTTCTTTTTTTTTTTCACTTTTTCATAAGAACGAGACAAATTTTCGAACCAAAGCAGAAAAATAATCAGAAAGTCTATTTTGAAATAACGTAAGCAATTAAACTTCTCCTAAAATCATATTTTAACATAAGAAAGAAGCTTTGAAACAATGGTAATATTCAAGTCGTAAATACCTATTTCTCCCCTAAAAGTATATTCTAATAGTTGTTATAAACTAATGATTGATTTATTTTTATATTAATAAACAACTATTGGTTGAAAAAATTAAACATTTATCTTTATTTCGATCTAATAAATAAAAAAATATAAAATCCTTCAAATAAAAATACAGAGTAGTTAAAAATAAACTGTTGGTACTCGGGGGTTAATAGATCCGATTGCCCAACACAAACTATAAAGTGAATTAGTAAATTTACCCCCTTGACACCCTTGCGGACGGAGGAGGTGAAGGTAAAAGTCATATTTTTTGTGTGTATTAGTTATGTGTACCCGACACACACTATAAATGGATATTATGAAATACCACTCCTTATCACCTTTGGTAATAGAGAGAGCAACAAAATATATTTCCAAGCATCGCTATGTTTCAAATCACCATCAGGCAGGCGGTTTTATTGTACAGTCGGTAACAAAAGTGTCCGAACACTAGCAAAAATTCCTATGTAAAAAAAGTACACTTAATACGGTTTTGTTATATAAATCCTTATCGAATTATGTACTTACACTGACTAAGAACAGGATTCGACAAGGCTTTATTTCACAAAACCGTATGAAGTGTACTTTTCTTACATAGGAATTTTTGCTAGTGTTCGGACACTTTTTTACCGACTGTATGTTGTTTGGTTATGTGTACCAAACACTCCCTTCAAGGGATTTTCATACATACTAATTGCCCTTTTACGGGTCGGCACTAAAAAAGAAAAAACTTAACTCTACCTCTATATTGCCCGAGGATTTTGAACTTTGGTATGTGGGTGTTTGTTAAGTCCACGCAACATGCACTTTAACGACATTTTGTGAATTTCCACACTTCACCCGTGAGATGTGTGTGCGTATAACAAAACACAATTCATTCTTAGGTCTAAATTAAGATAAAACACAAAGCTCTTCCGATATTACACCCTTAAATTATAAAAGATGGTTTCTAGCATTTCTACCTGTTCTGAGCACTCGAAAAATTGCAGTAGTTTCCAGTAGAATTTGCAATAGATTTCAAGAAAGCTTGGTCTTCATCAGAATTCAGAATATAAAAACTCTTTCCAAAGGAACTAATAAATTGGTTTTACTTATATTTTTTAAGTTGTTTTCCTCGTGTGAAGAATGCGTAAAATTGCCAGTTTCTTATAAATCCATGATGTGTTCATATGGGAGCCGAATAGGTACTGCTTAAACCTTTATTTTCCAGTTGTCTGATTCTAAGTATGGCTCAAAAATTATCATGTTCAATAAAGCAGTTTAATCAACATGCCCCTGATTAATTAGCCTTAATAGGAAAAAACAAGTAAATAAATAAAATAAATAAATAAATAAATAAAATAAAATAAAAAACTAAATAATTGTTGAGTGACAAACGAAATGGTATGAGTGTTTAATTTCATTTACAATGATTGTTACTGCCTGCAAGTTGCCGTAAAATATAAGTAATTAAATAAAAGAATAACAAAAGAAAAAACAAACAATATTGAAAAAAACTATTCGAAATTTTCTCGAAAATATTCATTAAAAAATTAATACTTATTATATAATTATATAAGCCTACTAACTGCCAAGTTAAAGTTCTTATTCTTCTTAAAAGAACATAAAATATCAAACATAAAATTACTATAAAAAAATTCCCAATAAATAGTAGATATGGCTAGACTAGAATTCTGAATATTTGAATTGACTTAAAATTCCCCCCCCTCCACTCTACCTTTCTTCAAAAGAGAAGATTCCACTTCTGAAATCTTGAAATCGATAAATTTATTCTGAATTTATACACGTTTCTTCATGTAGTTTTGCCCGTTGCCATGTTTTTTCTCAAATAAATTTTTTTGTATATACAGAGCAGGGAACGTTTTTCCAAATGCTCAACCTGAGGACTTATATATAGCTAAATTCAAATGCCATGGGGAATCGTATTCAATTCAACAACAACAACAAAAAATATATATAAATAAATAAGTGCATGTAATTCAAAAGTGTAACATATTAGTTTAGTTACATTACTGATTTTTTACAATTTTGTACCTAATATTATACAATATTACATTTTTGAAAAAAAAAAAAATCTATTGTTAAAAAAAGCATTACACATAAAATATAGAGGATTGTCTCAACGTATAACCAATACTTTGAATAACCTAAGCCTATTTTTGAAAATTGAATTGAATATTAAAATGCAAAGAAAATAACATAATAATGATTTGCATGTGGGTAAATAGAAAAATTTTATTAGAACTAAGCATTCAAATTTCCATCCAGATTATTATCTTGGATTTCTACATAAAAATTATATAAATTGTTTTGTATTCGACTTACCCAAATAGATTTGTCGAATAGAATTAATACTATAAATTGTTCAAATATTCGTCACATGTTAAGTTAAAACTTCAATTATACAAAAAAGAATGAAAAAATAAAATTTTAATAACAATATGTATGTATATACATCAGATAATTTTTACAAGCAATTAATGAATTTATAACTATATTTTAATGTAATATATCTTATTTAAAGAACAATCACCAATAAATGGTAATATATATTTTATTTTAATATAGATAATTTACCAAACAGTAGCGTTGAAACAATTAAATATATGACTTAAAATGTTATTTTTAATAAGTTTCCATAAAAGAAAATGATTTTATGTCTAAGAGAAATTAAATTATTTCAAAACAAATCGCACATCATTCATTATTTATTTATTTATTAAACTGTGTGTGTGGGGCAGGACGTAAATCGTCTTTATAAAGCAAAATATATCAATAGTATTATTAATACATATTATTTTTCTCGCTAAAAATTCATCTATATTTATGACACACGTTAAGCCAAATTTTACTTAATTCCTTTGCCCTATTCTTCTCAGTGTGAATAACTACAATAACGTCTGGAAATAATCCTGAAGAATAATTAAATTACTACCCCAAAATATAAAAGAGTTTCAAAAATATATAATGCTAGTTTTATAATTAATTTAAAAAACTTTCTTCCTAGAGCTAATGACATTATTTCATTACAATATTTGTAGAAACTAAATATATATATATGTATATATAATTTTCATGAAAAATATTATGTAGTAATATATTTAATACAATAGTTGAATTTAAAAGAAATAAAAGGAATCCTAAAATAATCAAGATTTTAGAGAAAATGTCTAGAAACACAAGACTTTGAAAAAGTTCTTACAAAGTACAATAGTAACATATGTTTGAATATATTTTATTCGATTATGTGAGTTTGATAATTGCAGTTAATATTTATTAAAAACATAAGCATATTCATGAATAAAGTAAGTATTAAATGTTAATCAAAATTGATTCTTACCCATTATTTACCTGTTGTTTAATAGACCTTTTACAGTAGGCAGCAAAATTATTCGAGCGCTAGCGAAAATTCCAGTATAAATAAAGTACACTTTGTACAGTTTTGTTAAATAAATCATTGTCGAATTATGTTCTTAGAATGATTCGGGAAGGATTTATTTAGCAAAACTGTATTAAGTGTACTTTTTTTTTACATAGGAATTTTCGCTAGTGCTCGAAAACTTTTGCTGCCGACTGTAAGTAATTTTTGTAACATTTCCTATAAAATAATATGAGATTTGTCTTATGTAAACCGAGAAATTGTAGGAGGTAGGGAGCAGCCCAAAAGGACGTATGCATGGAGTTTTTTTTTTTTTTTTTTTTTTTTTTTTAATACAAATTTCTAACGAATGAAAAATAACAACAATAATAATAATAATAATAATAATAATAATAATAATAATAATAAGTAAATGAATATTTATAATTGCAAAAGAAATTTTGAAACGTGATGGAAAATACGCATATGTGTTTTAACAACATTTCTCAATATCAATTACAAAATATTCAAGAAAATATATTCGTGTTTCAAATATATACAGTATTAATTGTTAATTTGTACTCTCAGCTATTGAAGTGAATTATAAAATCATATAATTAAAAATATGAAAAAAAAAAAATCAAATAAATTTGCTTACTAATATATATATATATATATATATATATATATATATATATATATATATATATACATCTGAAAATGAAAATTCCAAACGAATTACATTCGTTTTTTCTTAAAAAAATAAATAAATAAATAAAAAGAAAAGAAATAAAGTTTCTTCATAAAACAAACACGTCTATTCTGTCATTAACAGATCACATTCTTCTCGCTAGAATCTCATCTATATTTATCACACATTGGACTGAATTTTATTTTACTGCTTTAACTGATTTTTTCTAGAGATGAACTATTTTAAACACACCTAGAAATAATTGCATTGGATAAGAGATTTTTTTTTCTTAGAAAAAGTAAAATAAGAAAGGCTACAAATTTTCTTTATATAGTAATATTTGTGTTATATTTATTTTAAAGAAAGTTGCTTCTAGCGTAGCTTTACATTCCATATAAGTTCTTGTAGAAAATTATAAAGATGAAAAAGAATATGATTTTTTTAAAGGAATTTCTCGAATGCAACAAATTTTCCCATGTTTCGCTTTATAAAACCAATCTACATTTCTTTTTTTTTCAGTAAATTTCTTTTAAAATAGGAATGCTTGGTTTGTATTTATTTTAAAGAAGGTTGTTTCTAGCTAAGATTTCCAATTCTTTTAAGTATATATATATAGATTAAAATAACATATTTTTTAAAATAGTTTTCACTAATACAACGAATATAATTAATGTTTTTTTGGAAGTTAATAAAACAGGTCAGCGAAATTGTACTTTTTTTGCTCATTATCAGTTTTTTTCACTGTGTCTCAAATGTGCTTTGATAGGCACTAGACACCGAATTCAGAAATTCTTCCTGTCACGTAAGAAATATCTACAAAGTGAGGATGAAGATTGGAAGAATTAACTATGAGGCTATCGTAATTTCGAATCAATTTATATATAAAACACATTAAAAAAGGACTATTATTTACACTTATCTTTGAAATGTGTTTCTTCACATCAAAGCTCCCTTTACAGGACCTTTTTAACTTGTGCACGGCTTGAAAACCTTATTGAGGGGGGGGGGTTCTCTATGCAGCATCCAACAGTAATCTTCTAACACGTTAACAATTCACAGTCCTTGATACCTCCTCTACAATTCTTTGATATCTTTATGAAATAGCTCTCCTTATTCGTCACACCCATCACCCAGATTTCCATGGAAATAGCATAGATGGGTGTGAAAAAAGAGAAGTTTTAATCTCAAACACTCCTATTATGGAAATTTTTGAATTGTTTTTACTTTATAAGCATCCAAACATAAATCAGAAAAACACATTAACTTAAAAAAAAATTCATCGTCAACCTGGGTAATTATTTATATGTGCCTATTAATGTTTCTTATAATTACTTTTGAAACAAAGGTACTTTTTTTAATTTTAAAAACTCTTTATCAGGAAATCGTCTGAATGATTTTATCAGTCTATAGGGATGTCATTTCACAGATAAAATATTTGTCAATGTTATCGAATAATAACTACATTGGTGGGTTCTTTTTTAGCCCTGTGGCATAGCAGTAATGTGGTCGCCTGCAATTTGGAAATGCTTCCATGTTCAATTAATTTACCAGCTAACCGCGGAACTGAGCACACAAAAGTATGTGCAGGCAACGCCATTGTCTGCATTGGGAATCAACAATCGGGAGCCCGTGTGTCGATATCTGATATTTTATCTTTTTTTATTATTATTATTACTATTAGGTGCAGTCTTAAGATTGTCGAAAAATGTTGTCAAAAGTTTATTATTATTTTTACTTTCTTCTATATTCAACACAAGAAAGTATTGGATTCGTAAAAATTTTCGAACTCAGGCTTTTCATAGATTTTCACGTTTTGAGAGCTGTATAACACGATTTGAACATTGTTAGAAAATGCCTGTCTGTCTCTGTGTGTGTGTGACAAAACATTGTGGCAACTGTATCTCAGGGACCACTGTACAGAATTCCATACAAATTGGTATGTAGTTACACATTGGCATAAATTATAGTGCCTATCAACTTTTGGTAAAAATTGTCCAACAACTTGCGTTGCCATCCCGCTTTTTCTCAATTTTTAACATGGTGGTATAGGACAAAATTCTGTATAAATGTGCATAAAAGAAATGTTTTTTAATAATCAATATTAAATTTAAAAGAATAATTTATAATATAGTTAGTCAACTGGGAAAAAAAAATATTGTATATGTACGAGCCTCGCCTCCCTCTCTGGGGTGCATGAGCTCGCTGATGCCTTTAAAACGAAAGGTTGAACCATAGATCTGCGATAATTTAAAATAAAGTTACGGATTTTTTTTTTTTTATGTAATATTAAAAATAAAATTGATTACATTTTTTAAAAATATATATAGTGTTATACTACTTCTATAAAATGAAAATCGTCTGCATTATCATGGAAGATAATTTTTTTTTAAATAACAGTTTTAATAAATTACTTTTGCTGGGTGAATTTGTATAGGAAAATACAGAAGAAAGTCATGTTATGGCCACAACATTCTAATATTTCAAGAATACAAATACTAGTTTTTTAAGTTAAAGTAATTTTGATACAAAGCCATCCTTGGTAAGTGATAAGACTTAAAATGATCGATTTACTTTAATCAAAAAATCGAATACTTAACCTTTTACATTTAAACTTTTACATAACAACATTTAAATCTTCATGAAGACAAACATATCTTTTGTAGAAAACAAATATATCCAAGCATTAACAGACATTATTATTTGAGCTAAGAACTTCTAATATTCTATACGTATTGAATCGAATTTTAATTCACTTTTTTCCGCCATTCCTCTTAAGGATAATCATGATAATAAAATCTTGAAATAAACGCATTGGATAGTGATAATGTAGTGGTAATGTTCTTTTTTCATGAAAATAAAATTGGAAAATTATTTATATAAGAAAAACAATAAAATAATAAAAATAATAAAAAACTATTGCAAACTTAATATGAACTTATAGTTATATTTAAACGCAACAAACCATGCCTAGAAAATAAGAAAATAACCGCTTTTTTTCTACTGTCTGAGATGAACTATGAAACAGCTAAATTACAATGAAATATATTAAGTTGATCAATATTTTTTTTTCATAATGTTAACTAAAATAAAGAAATAAAGAAATAAAGAAAATAAATAATAGTAATAATGCATGACTAAAAACAAATATTTTTCAAAATGAATTACTGCGTACCATTGGTCATTTTTTTCTTAAAAAACATGAAAAAAAATCTCTCTTTTGCAAGATAAAACGTGTCTATGTAATCATTATGAGATACAATTCTTTTCGATTGAAACTTATTTTTATTTATTACACATGTTGAGCCATTATTTTTATCTGTACTTCATTCTTCTCAAAGTGAATGATTAAAATAATGATTGGAAACAGTCTTATTAGATAAAAGCAATTGTTTTTTGAATAAATAAAAAGCATGCTGTAAAATTTATAAGAAAATATTTCTTTTTTTAATAATGTAAGATATATATATATATATTTAATTATTATTATTATTATTATTATTATTATTTTGAGAGAGAATACGTTTTAAGAAACGTAATTTCGAAAAAAATAAAATAAAAATAACCCTACAAGGCACTCAGTTCCATATGTGGAACACCGAATTTAATCGTTCCTATAGTTATAAAAATTTTAGTAGCGACATCTCTTGGCATCTTGATAGAAGCTACTGACATTTAGCAATGTAGTAATATGAATCTTTACCTAAAGATGTCGTTCGTGTTTTTGTTATAGTGAAATTTGTGTGAAATTTGTGAAATTTGAATTTTGAAAAATGTGTGAAATTTGAATGAAAGTAATACGTTAGTCGTTTGTCTGAATTTAAAAAAAAAAAAAAAAAAAAAAAAAAAAAAAAGAATAGTTATTGAACGGTTTTAATTCGAAACAAAATACTGTGTGCTATAACGAAGTGTATATTTTGCAGAGGTAAGGTTTTTGTTTTTTATATTACAATAGTAAACGTATTAGTAAATCATATTTTTATGTAATTGTATAAAAATTGAGTCTTGTAGGGTTAAAACCCTACGTAAGTTGTGCATAATACAGGTTGTTTTCTTATACGTGTTTATATCAATACTTTTGTAATTTTATACAAAGTATATAAAATTTATGTGCTTAAACATTGTTTTTCCAAACAATTGAGATTTTTATGTTTTAACTTTTACTTTTTTTTAAAGAATTCTAGTATGAATAAAATAACGAAAAACATTCAAACTAACTTTTAGATATTATTTAAATGGTATTCAGTATACTATTAAGGTATATCTGTGCAATTTTAACTAAATGTGAATATCAGCACCGTTTGATAAAATTTATATTTAAGTGTCAAAATATGCAGTTTTTTACTTGGTCGATGAGGAAAATGCGTTCTGATAAATCCACCGGGGTAAGAGGTTAAGTGTCGAGCTGTTTATTTTATTATTATCATTATTTTTATTGACACTTTACTTTGTTTAGTTACCACAAGGTGAATGGCAATTGGATTCTTTCAGGTCAAACATCAAATCATCTCAATAATACTGTGACTTAATAATCATATCTGCCAACATTCTAAGTAGGAATCCGGAATGAGGTTAGTATCTGCCTTTTTTCATCGTAATACATTTCAATACTTATGCATACTTATTTCATCGTAAATACATTTAAAGAAAATTTATCTAAAAATTAAGTGGTGTGGAAAAAGCGGCGGATAGTAACAATTCTCTGAATTAGGTTGACAGCTATGTTAATTTATTGCCCTTGTATTATGCTTGCGTATGCCATTCTGTGGAATTGTTAACTGAAATCCAGTGATGGCGAAAATTTTAATGAAGTGTGTGAAATTTTGATTAGAAATTTGTTAATTCTAGTATGTGCCATTACTTGGAAGAAGGGAGGGGGGAGAACATGTGGTTAAATTGGTTCCAATAATTTGGATACACAATAATTTTTTTACAGAAAAACTAAACAGTCGGTTTTTCTTTCATTCTTTTTTTTTTTTTTTTTAATCCTAAAAAAATTAATTTTAATACTTATTTTTGAAAATGATTAGCGGAAATTAAGATCGATGTTAAAAAATTCAATGCCATTGTGATATAACCATAAAATACAGTAACCAGTAGATTTTCTACACTAAGCATACGAATGAGAAAGAAACAGAAAAGGAAAATACATATATAATATGAAATATTCTTTATTAATATGCATAATCACAGAAATGTGTAGGTAAGTTAAACTGAAGTATTAGTTTTCTATACGCATATGCCAGACTTTTAATTACTTCAACACTATGAACCAGTATATTCCCGATTTATCACGCGACAAATATACAGACCAAATGTATAACCGACATTCATGAAATAATATGATAAAAAATTAAACAGACAATACCTTAAAAATATGTATTTTTAGTTTTAAACATTAGATATACACTTTATTTTTTAATATTTTCAGTTGTCCGCTTCTTCATTTATTATACAAGAAATAACTTCATAAGATTCAATGTTCGAGTCATTTGAAGAGCGTAGCGTTCGTGAGGTATTGTCTGATCCATGAGTCATAGGTTTGCCCTCACTGCAATCGAAAATAATGGGAAATTATGTTAAAATTAAAAATAAGATCGCTCAATAATGAATGGTATCCATACTATATAAACTGCTTCTCCCTCCTTGTACTATTAGCGCAATCACTTGAAATACATCACTCAGGATTTACATAAAATTAAAAGCGTGCAACTACGTATCTAACTTCGTCAACAGACAAAGTCCATGTTATTCTATGGGGAAATTTGTTTCCAAAATTATTCATTACTTATTTATTTATTTATTTTTATCTCGTTTAAAATTTCAGAAAATTAACAATTGGTATTCGTTTTCTTTTTTATAAATTCTTTATATTTTTATTTTTAATGTTCTATTTTTGAGTTAGAAAAAGCAAAAAAATCAACTGCTAAGTCCATTTTTACAATTTTAAGCTAGGAAACAATATGCGAGATATCAACTTTTGAAAACGAGTACTAATTTAAAGATTGTGAATTTAAGAATGTTAAAACAGAATAAAAAAAAAAAATACATTAGGTAATGTGTAATTGTGGAAACACCTTATCCCATACAATAACACATTCTTCAGTAGTAGGCAAAATTGCGTGTTGTACTGTTGTACGCTCTTAATTTTAAGTATACAAAAGATCTTGGGTTATGAATTTCTAGTGATTGTGCTAACAGCAAAGGGAAGTAGAAGCAGTTGCAACGTTATGACGGGTAAAGGTTTATCAGTAAAACATTTGAAGACTTCACTTTCATTTAAGATTGATGCATTGGCAATTTGACAATAATTTATGCTTCTAATAGCGATTTAACAGCATGGCTATTAGATGCATGATCAGTTATAAGCCTATTAGAATTTTTTTTTTTTTAAATTAGAGTAGAAATTTTCGATGACAATGTTGAGTGAAAGAGAAAATAGGATAAAAATGGTACTTATAGTAAAAAATCGAGGATATCGTCAACGTTTTCTACAGGGCAACTCTTTTAATCATTATATATATATACTCTATAACAAAAAAAGCGACGCACCAAGAAGAAGTAATGCAAACTGGACAAAAATTGACATACATACAGATTTCGATGGAAAATGCAAAATTTTAAAGTTTGGCTGCGGCCATCGAGTGAGCATGCGACGCTGAAGCGCATCTCAACTGCGCAACTGGCACAATATTAAAAATGAGAAACTTTGATTCCGGGTCATAAATACTTCGAGAATTTTATTCCATCGTATAAGAAATACAGCAACTATGCCTCGCATGCAGGTGCGCAAACAACATGCGCAAATGTCAGCGTTTGAGTATGGTGTGTAGTTGGGCTCAAAGAAGCCGATTGATCTAATCTGAGATTTATTTTTTGAATTGGATAGGAACGGTACCACTATTAGATAATATTGACAGGAATGGTTGAACCATGGTCGAACACAGCGTCAGGGAGGAAATGGTCGGCCTAAAGAGAGGACAGAAAGTGAGAACCAGTCAATCGTGAAAGCGGTACTCAAAGCTCCAATTCATCATTATCATCCATTCTACGTACTTCAGTATCTTCAAAGCAAATGGGGAATGGCTCAGTGAAATGGAGTTGAGCTCAATCCTCGTATCTTTCTTCCACTGAGGGCGTTTGGAGCATCATAAAAAAGGTCCTACAACCAGCTCGGGATTTTACCAATTGGACAGAATTTGCCACGCTTTTTTATTATAGAGTGTATATATATATAGGTGGGGGGGATTATCATCTGCATTGAGTTGTATGTTGGAAGTTTGACAGCTCATAAATTTTAAAATATCAATGCAAATTTGCCTGAAAAATATTAAAAATTGTTTTTTATTTAAAAAAATTATCAAACATCAGTTTAAAAAATTATCTAACTTATCTAAGAACCTTATGGTTTAAATCGGTGTTCTATTAAAAAAAAAAAAAAAAAAAAAAAAAAAAAAAAAAAATGGAATTGGTCTACTTAACTTAAGAGTGATAGTGCTACAGACATATACAAAACATTTAGCTTATAACAACCTTCTTTTTTGGCTAGGGGGTTACAAATAATATCTCGTGATAATATAATACCGCTTTTGATGCAATAAAAATTTTAAATATATTTTATAAATACTATCATTCATATTATTAATATTTTATTAAACTCTTCTAAACTGTAACCCCATTAAATGAAAAAAAAATTAAAAAATAATAATAATTAAAAATAAATAAATAAAAATAAAAGTAATAGTTAACTTTTATGGTAATTTACAACTTTAATAAATAAATAAATAAATAAATAAATAAAACAAAATAAAAATGGAACAATCTAGAAAAATCGTACAAAAGTTTTAAACTATACAGGGTCTCCATAAAATAATTTTCATTGTTTGGAGGCATTTACAGGAAAAAAAAAAAAAGGTCCTAATAAACAGAATGGAATTAGATTTTATCTATTGATAACTGAAATATTGAATGACAATAAATCTTGAAGGCATGATGACAGCAATACGATTTCAAGGACTCTGATTGAATTTCGTAAGAATTAGGTGTAATTTCGGTTGCACTATCTATACGCACATACGCAAATACATATATATGCAGATAGTAATTTCAGGGTACATACAATCGCTTATTAATATCAACTTTTTTCCTGAAAGAAACTCAAAATTTCAAATAACGTATTCTTATATGAAAATACGTCTGACTAATTTACTAATCACATAGTTGCGAACATTCAGGATTATTTCACACCATTATTTTTAGAATAATATTTTCGTCTTATTAACTCCTAGAAATTTCGGTAACAGATGAATTACAAAAAAAAAAAAAAAAAAAAAAAAAATCAGAAATAGTCGTATGAACTAGTCAGGGGGGTGGGGTTGTAGCTATGCTCATATATTTATTCTTCTTAAAAACTCGTCTGTATTTCTCCCTCATGTTCAAAGAAATTACTTTATTTCATCTTCCAGAGGTGAATCATTATAACTACGATAGAAAATAATCCTATCCGGTAATAGTTGGGGGGGGGAGGTTATTTATTTATTTATTTTTTTAAATAATAATAATAAGATCTGAAAAATAAAAGTATAAATATTAAACATATATAGATAAAATAGAAAAAATAGGTAATACAAATTAATGATGAATTGCTGCTATTTTTCTCATGATAAATCATTACAATAACGGCATAAAATTATTCCTCGACATATATATGCTTCTTCGTTTTCTGAAGTCCAAATCGAAAATGCATGCTATAGATATAATATATGTATATATAAAGTTGTTAAAAATTGATAACTGATTCATATCAAAATTTTAACATAGAATACGACACCTTGTATTTATATTTCGACATATAATAAAAAATCTCGCCTGAAAAAGGACCACTAGTAAATAAAAATATGTATTTGTTGCTAATAGAATCAAATTATAAACAGCTCAATAAAAAATTTAAATCACATTTTTAATAAGATTCTCTGAAAAATGCTATATTTTTACCAAAAGTGAATAATTTTCAGAATTAATTAAATATCATTTGATAATCTCCTAAATAACATTGACCTCTGCCCCCTCTTTTTTAAAAAATAAAGCACACATCTTTCGAATCATTAACAGATACCATCCTTGCTAGAAACTCATTTATATTTATAACACATGTTGAACTAAACTTTATTGCTTTATTTCATTCTCAATATGAACCATTAGAAAAATTCCTGGAAATAATCCCATTGGGTAATGACGTTACTTTTTTTTTCTCTAAAAATAAGATCGGAAAAATATATACCATACAAAGAATTTTCAGAAAGTAATGTCAGTTTTATGGTTAAATTAAAAAAAGATTGCTTCAAGCAAAGTTCTTCATTTTATGTAAGGGATTAAATAAGAATGTAATATGAAAGTTTAAAAATTGTATTTAATTTATTATGAAAGAAAAGAATAAATATATGATTTTTTTTTTTCAAATAATCTTACCAAATTCTAAAGCATAAATAATAAAGCATATAAAAGAACAAAGCATTGAAAGTTCAGAATAAAACACTGGAGAAGCACGTGTAACTGTGTAAGTTCATACAACGCCAATTATATTGTTTATTATTATATTGTTGTAATTCATATACACAATTTTTGCAATTTTTCTATTTTTTATTTTTATTATTCGCCAATAAGTTATACAACAGTAAATACATTTTTAATGACATTGCAGGATTTGAACTTCCGATGCCAGAAAATTACAGAAAATTACTGCTTTATTTTATTTTATTTTGATATTTTGACGAATAAATTCTTGAAATTTTAGGATTGATAAATGAATAATCTTTTCGAGTGAAACATTAAAAAAAGACTTGTAAAATTAAAAAAGTTTTAGAGTTCTTTAGAGGTTTATGAATTTTGATTAAACTTATCCTAATATGCAATTTTTTATTTCAGTTTTAATACTTTAAAATTGTAAGAATACAAGTGTTATGAAATTAAGTTCAGAACTTTCATGCCGCTATCTATGGAAGCATTTGAGCATGCGCAAAAAAAAAAAAAAAAAAAAAAAAAAACTTTGAACCAATCTGAATTGGTACAATTCCTCTTTTTAGGCATTGGGAAATATGAACTACAACAAATAATGTCAAAAAATAAATAAATAAATAAATAAAAAATAAGAATGATGTTGGTATACGGCGTTTGCAGAGTGTGTGAAGTTAAATTTTGTCTACTCAAAATGGCTTCCACTACAGAAGTACTATCGTAGGAGCCACAATGATTCCATATTCGAAATGATTCTGGGGTTATGAGTTTGGCTTTGTGGTTTTCCGGACCTGTCAACTCTTATATCGTTACTGCATAAAAAAGAAAGATACAATGATTTTTTTAATTTAAGTTATGAAAATTGTAGCATCTTAGGTGCTTCGGATCATTACGCCATCATTTAGATTTAGATACTTAGATAGTCCTTCTTAGACATTTGGTTTCCGCCCTCAATTTCAAGATATGTATATATATATATATATATATAGATATTATTATAAATTATAATAGTTATACAATATATATATATATATATATATATATATATAGTAGACTCTCGTATAACGCGGGAGATACATTCCGCGTAATAGGAAATCTCGTTATTGGAGACATACATTGAGCAGACGATTTCATTCCGCAATGAAACCAAAAGCCTCGGGTGTTGCCACAGTAACGGAACAATCCTTATCTGCAGTGAAAAAGTAAGTAACCTTGAACAGGTTGAAAGTAGAAAAGATGTCACGTGCTTCCTTTATTTTACGCGTTACACAAGGCTCTTTATCGCGTTGTATGAGTAATTGTCGCAGATTTTTCGTCACGTTATACGAAATCGCGTTTTGTGGGGGCGCGTTGTACGAGATTCTACTGTATACTGTTTGTTTTTCGATTAAAGTTTAATTATCGCTATTACGCATGTGTCAGATCTGCTACGATTTATCAAAATAGAGGTGGAAGGAAACACTCAGAGAGAAAAAAAAATTCAGGAAACATATATATCAATGATAGTGTCCACCTCTTTTCGGAGTAGACTCACCTTTGTTTGTTTTGGACTCGAATTGATGAATGGACAGTAAATAATACTGTCCATCAGGCGCAATTTTCCTCAAAAGTTTATTTAAAGTGATATACTTCAAATTTCGAAGTCTGCGAATTTTCTCGCGAACGCAAACTAGAAAATTGACAATAGACAATTTGCACGTTTTCTGATTTTATTCCTATATAATAGAAAATGAAAAGGTAAGAAAATAAATACATACATTTTCTTTATTTGAAATCTGATGACTGATTTATAACAATTTTAACATCGCACTATTTACTCTATCGAGAAAACGCAGTATAATATATCGTGACGTCACTCTTTATGACAACAAATGGAAGTAATCGTTGTTTGCACTCGATTTCGTGCTTTGCTTTGCTTTTTGAATCAGTGAAATAGGTTTTGTATATTATAATAATGATGGATGTTAAAAAATCGTAGTATGAATATTATATGGTACCATTTTGTACTAATACAACGGCTAATGCTTCTAAAAAGTTCTTTAGTGTTCCACAAGATCCTATTAAACGAAAACATTGGACAACCACCATGAAAAGAAAACAATTGAAAATAATGATAATAGAAAATGGTGATAATGATAATAAATGATTATTATAAGATGAAAAAGAAATACTCAGAAAGCACATAAACAATTAATAATTACGAAAGTTAAAACAAATTCTTGCTTACTAACCAGGCTAACAAAAGTATCATAAAGTGTGACGTCAGGCAGCGTTTTGAAGTCACGTGATTTTTGGTTAATTTTAAAGTTATTTTTTAAATTAATGAGAACTTTTTTTGCATTTTTAATAAACTTTTTGAAATTTATGATCCTAAAACTACCAGAAAAATAGTTTTTTGTTCAAATTCCCCATGTGTGCAAATTCCTCATTGTTGACAAAAAATATCTTGACTGCAACTCAGGTTAAAATTAATGTTGAGATTGAGTGTGTATTATGTCACTTTATGTTACTAATTAAATGCGGGTTACTACGCAATGGCAGGCGGTTTGGAATATACTTCTAAGGGTAGTCCTCACTTGTAACTCGAGAAAGATGTAGTCAGGAAAGTAAAGATATAAGTTAAGTATCCGTGATTTAAAATGTAAGTTAGACTTGCTGAAGAGGACATTTTTTTCCCCCATGATTTTTACATTAAATGCTTCAGATTATATATTTTTTTCTTCTACAAAAAAGATTTACAGACATACACGAATGTCTCTCGAAGCATTTAAAAATTTATTTCGTTTACTTTAGAAACTTTTCTGTCTTTGCATTTAAAATCGCTGTTCAAGGCAATGGGGCCAACACCTCTGTTTGACGTTTTATAAGGACCGTTCAGCTACATGGACGAAGAGAGGCTAGTATATATATTAAATCAGTTCATCCATAAACGCATAAAACATACCGAAAGGGTAAAGCATTTAAACACAGATATCAGTTAAAATATCAGCATCTACTACATGAGTTGTGGTTCTAAATCTGCATAGAATGGGCAATCTTGCTATGTAACCTACAATAAAAAATACTAATAGCCTAATATAACTTTTATTAATACTGATATTAACAGTATTTTGTAATAGCAGTTATAAAATAATCTTGGGTTTATATTATTATGCTGATCCTGCTTTACACATAAACGTTATCAAATACTATTGTCTGCTTGAAATAATAAGGCTTAATTATAAAATCATTGCATTATATTAAATATATATATATAAAGAATTGCTTCTTTATTTTTATTTATCCATTTTATTTATTATTATTAGTTTAAGTTCTCATAAAAAAAAAAAAAATAAATAAAAAAAATAAAAAAAAAATCCCACTATGACAAAGAGCGAATAATTTTTTAAAGGAATTAAATACAATTCTTTATTTCTCTTTAAAATCTCAGAAAAAAAAATTATATCTTCTTTACAAAACAAAACACGTCTACTCAATCATTAACAGATGCCCTTCTTTCCGCTAGAATCTCATCTATATTTATCTCACATTTTAAACCGTATTTTATATTGTTACTTAATTTAATTCTTCTGAAGATGAAACATTGCAATAACTGCTGGAAAAAGTCCCACAGAAAGAAATCAATATTTTTTCGGCAAAGTAAAGATGAAAAACCATATGAAATTTTTTTAGAATCTAATATTTGTTTTCTAGTTAATTTTTAAAGAAAATTGTGTTTAAATACGATTTTTATTTCATATTAGCACTTAGAGAAACTTATAAAAATTAAAATTGCCGGATTAAAAAAATACAGTTAAAAAATTTATGTGCATATTTATATATAAAATTGAACTAATTTTTTAAGGAAAAAAATAATTCGAAAGTTAACAAATTTTGAGATAACGAGCCAGCGTAAGGGTTCATAATATGTTATAATATCATTAAAATCACAATAGAGCTACGCAATGGGTGATTATAGTGACAGCCTCTGATTTATTCCTAGAGAGCAGAGTGGTCAATATTTTAATCATAGCCTCCTAAACTAGATGCTTTCCGCGGGGCTCGGAAACTGGGAAACAGTTTAAGCGGTACACAGTGCCACCTGTTACAGATTGCAAGACTTTTTTATTCAACAGTTACCAAAAATTTTTAAAAGTGGGATTTGATAAACATAAAAGGCAAATAGAATTGAGGAAATGTCGATTATATATATCATATATCATTTCTTAAAATTATTGGTGGCAGATAAATAAAAAAATTGCGCAAGCTGTACCAGTCGGCGCTGGCTACCGTTTGAACTGTTGCCAAGTCTCCGAGCCACGCGGCAGGCATCTAGTTTAGGAGGCTATGTTTTAATTTATTCCAGAGCACTTTTAGCCCGCCTTTATTTCGTACCATTTTTATTTTAAGAGTATTCTTTCCCTTATTTTCTCGTATATTGGAGGCAATTATTCTATAAATTAAGTGGTGTGAAATAAAAGCGCGGCTTAAAGTATTCCGGAAAATTAAAATGTTGGCAACTCTGAGAGAGTAGTCAGGAGACGTGCCATCCAAACTTTTATAGCCGCGAAGGGGGATCGAAAATACGTGAAAGCTCAAAGCGGTATATTATTTTTTGACAACAAATTGTAAAAGTTAAATGGCTTAGTTTTTTAGTTCATATTTACTTACCTTTATACTTTTGTAATTGTTTACGAATTACAAAATAAATGTTTAAATAGAATCTATTCAAATATATAAATTCGGAGTAAATGATAAATTTCAGCATTAATCCCTTAAAAAAATATATAAGTAGTCAAGGATAAAATAATAATTAAATTATATTCCACTTATATTTTATTGCTTTGATAAAAAAAAAAATAAATAAATAAATAAAAAAAATAGTTATAGGGCATTTTTAGTAAATAGTGCTACTTTCATTATTATATAAAACGAAGGATTGCTTTCATTTGATATTTTAATTTCGTGCAAGCATTCCAATAAAACTTTTAAGGATCAAAACAACTTGATTTTTTTTTTTTTTTTTTTTTTTTTTCACGACGAAAACAAATTTTTGGATGATTTGCATTTTACAAATTAGTAAACTTTTGAAAGATTAAAATGAATCTCAAAGTAAACAAGTTTTTAGAGAGGATATTTTAAGAAAAGGGACATTTACCCATTAACCGCCAAAACGGTCGACTGTCGAAAAGTTGTCTACAATAAAATTTCTGCGTAATAGAATCTGTGTGTCTCTAGTTTTAAACTGGTACATTTCTTCCACCTATTTTTTTTTTTTTTTTTTTAATATATTTTTACAAATTTGAAAATAATATGTGTTTAAATATAGGATTTACCTGATTAATTGTGTATAAACAAAATAAACAATTATAACTTTATGCCTTCACAAAATATTAGTATTCATAATAGAGTAATTTTTAAGGAACATTTAAAGCTATCTTTTATATATATTACTTATGTGATATTCATTAAACCATTCAAACAGACTTACTGATTTACTGGTTTCTTACTGATATTTAATATCAAAACTAATTAAATATATTTTTATTTCTCCTTAAATCTACAAACAATTATGAATTTAGTCGTCCGTGGGATTTTAAATTGTGTTTTTAGTAGTCCGTGAAATTAAAAAGTTTGTCGATCGCAGATTTAGATGGTCATTGATATAGCATCGCAGATTACTATATCAATTAATTACATTAGTATCGCAGACGATTTCGCACTTGTCAGTGCTCTCGCTTCATCTGTTTTCAACAGAAAAGAAAATTTGTTAAAAAGAATTAATAATGAATGAAAACCGAAAGAAGGTTTTTAGGGTTTTTATAGAAATGAGCCATAAATTTGGTTTCTAATGATGCTTATTCTATTCGTGTAAAAATTAATATACGCCATTAATTCATAATTTTTCGTATATGAATTAATTAATAATTTTCATAATCCAAAAGAGGTTTTTAAATCAAAAATGCGCATGAAATATGTTTGAGCATTTCATTCTAAAGCATAAAAAAGTTGAAATTTTAATATAATAATTTTTTGGGAAGGTATGAATTAATATTTGTGACATTCATTTCACATCAGAACCCCAATATTTTGATAGCCTAAAACTCTATGAAAATTTGAGAGAAATGTATAAACTATACCCTTTTCCGGGTTAATTTACTTCAAGTAACACAAAACAATTATCAAAAATAGGAATATCACTGAAAAAAGAAATGAGGTTGATTCAATTTTAATATGTAAACAACTCTATAAGCAAAATCTAACTACACCGTTATAAGCTAGATGTTATTTAGTCGAAGGGAGGGGACATTTTTTTTTTTTTTTTTTTTTTTTTTTACGACTGTACTAAGTTTTTAAACTAAATTATTTTATAACTGATTTGCCTCCGTTTTAAGATATTTTTCGAGTTATTCGCGGAATCGAGCTACTTAATTATGCCGATAATTTGGAGTTTATTGCAGTTCTCGTTGATTCTCAAATGATATAAGTAAGATAATTCTAATATTTTAGTGCATTCGTTTACAACAGAAAGTCACGGTATTTCAACAAACCTTACCAAAACCATGATAGATATGCATTTTTTAATGAGAAAAATTACTTGAAAAATGAATATTGGAAAATCGAAAGTGAGGCAATGAAAACTATAAATGAAACCGTAAGTCCGGAGCACAAAACAGTTCAAAGTTGATATATAAACAACCGCTCAGATGTTTTTCGTATGAGTTCAGGAAAATTGATTGATTTATGTATAAGTAGATAAATTGTAGGCCTTGAAAACGGCTCTCCGGATTTTCATCAAACTTGCCCTATTAATTTTGTTTTATATTTTATTTCGTATGTAATTGTTCATTTGCGTTCAACAGATGAGTTTATCAAGTTTTTGGGAAAATCAGAAGTGGGACCGAAAGTCGGTATCTTGAAAACGGCTCTAATGATTTTCTTCAAATTTGGTAGATAAACTCTTTTTAGATCTTTTTTTTGCAATCGTTAATTGGTAACTATAGGAAAAATTGACAGGCTTCGGGGTTAGGAGGCCAATTTAGAAATCAATGTTTAAAGAAATGGCTCCAAAGTTTTTTTTTTTTTTTTTTTTTTTTTAATGTATATATATATAACTCGCTTTGAAAACTCTTTTTTAAATGATTTTACGAAGTATGTATTAGTTTACTTTAACAGGAAAATTGTTAGGTTTCTTATTTGTTAAGAAAATTTTATATCTTCTAACCATAATAGCAAAGTATTTAGTAGATGTAATAGTGGGTAACACAATTCTTGTGTTTATTACATACCAGATGTTTCATGAAGGATAAATTTATTATTTTTTTTTTTAAGAAAAAATTGATCTTTCGAAAGTTTTCTATCTATCTTTTTCTCTATAACTATCAAACAATCAATTTATCTATCTATCAATCCGTATCTTTATGTATATATAATTCTTGATATTACCTTTTGGAAGATTCATATAGCCTTTTGTTATTATTGTTAATATTATTATTATTCAAATGTATCACTATTTACATTTCAACTAAATTATATATAAGAGATATGGTGATGTAATTCCTTTTAAGAATTAACTTAATAGACAGTATTTTTCCTCTTCAATGCTTTTTTTTTTTTTTTTTTTTTTTTTTCAACAACTAAAATAAAATAATTTTCCATTTTTTATACCTGAAACCACTGTTTATAAACGTTACACAACATCACAATTTTAGAATATTTATCGTGGAAAAAAAATCCTTAATGACACTTTTATACAATTTGTAGCAACTTAAAATTTTTCAACCAATCAAAGCAATGAAATGAGATTTACGTTAAACAGAAACTAATTTTGTCCCATTCCTTTCCATTCAAATAACATGTATTCCTCACAACCGGCTCTAACATATATTTAATGGACAGCCATTTAGACCGCACAAATATGTGGTTGTGATGAATGACATTATCTTCATAGATATGCATAATTCATGTAGTTTATATAGGTAGATCTATTACTGGGATTATTCCCCTGAAGGGAAACTCAAATGAAACAACAGCGTTTGTAATATCGCTATAATCATAGTGTATATTACATTAAAATGCTAGCGAAAAAAAATCGTTTATAGGAAATTATGTAAAAAGGTACCACCTTTAATTTTTTTGCGAGTAAAATGTGAATGGAAGTGAATGTGCCATAAAACACGCTGTTTGACAGTGGCTAGTGGGTGCAATCAGTCAATCAGTCTCTGCAAAATTTACATACGTGTGTACAAGGTGTTCATAATTAAACTGTAGGGATGTGCTTAAAATGTTCTATAGCACGATTTAATTGCAAGAATAGACATAAATTTTGTAGGAAAATTGAAGAAGACATGGGACAAAAAATTATACTGAGACAAAACATTGAGAAAAAATTCTGTAACTGACATCTAGAATCTAAATTGTGGCTCTAGAAAAAATAGTTCCATGTCATCCTTATAAATTCTAGTTCCCTTGGAAAGCGCGTTCTAGAAGCCCCTATTAGAATTCTAGAGAGTTTGCCTATATTCTCGAGGGCAAAGTTATTTAAAAATCTCTGCAAATAAATGAGACTTCAAGAAGCGGGTTTCAGCAACTATAATCTTGGTTTGTTACCAAATTCTAGAAAATCTTGGTTTTTACCAAATTCTAGAAAATCCTGGTGTGTTACCAAATTCTAAAAAACCAAGCGAGAATTTCTCGCAATACAAATGATTCAGAATATTTAGAGTATTCAGAATATTGTTTCACCATCTAGAAATTTGTACACTAGATATTCTCGATCATTTTGTCTATTCAGTTTATTGGTGTGCTTTATGTGCATAGCTCGGAAATCTATATTTCTAGTTAAGGGATTTAGAAAATTTCCCCTTATTCATTCTAGTGGAAGGTGGTATATATTTGTTTTCTCAGTGTAAAAAAAAAAAAAAAAAAAAAAAAAAAAGAACGAAAAAGTAAAATCCAAAATTTACAGCTAAGGGAAGCCTCTATTTATTATGGCGCTGTTTTTCTAAGTAAAACTTTTCTCGCGGAAAAAACAATGCGGCGTCTCCAATTTCCTAATAATAAATGTGATAAAAGCCTTGTTAAGAAAATCATTAGTTTTAAACTATAAATTGCAACAAAAGCTTTGCTTAAAAAAAAAAAAAAAAAGAAAAGGAGAGAGCCACATATCCCCCTAGAGGTAAATTTTCAGCCTTCTTCTTCTTCTTCTTCTTCTTCTTCTTATATATATATATATACATTTTTTTTTTTTTTTTTTTCGGAACCTTTTATCTCTTGTCGTGTTTAATCTTGCTACAAACATAAAAGTCATTCATGGAATCAGACTGCACTGCAGAACACTGTCAGTTTAATTATGTCCACCTTTTACCTCAAAACTTTAATTTTTAGAAGTATTTTTAGTCTCTTAATTATTAGCGCCTCTATTTATTAATTTTCTTAGAAAGTGTACATTTTTAAAATTTTGATTTGTTAACCGATTCTGTCGTAATTTCACTTATATATATATATATATATATATATATATATATAATTTAAAATATTACTGGGAATTTCCTCAAACAATGTATAATATAAAAATAAAATAATAATTAGATAATCTTGATTGGTTTTTCTTTTTCAACTTGTTCAGATTACAAACGCTTTTAAAATCTCGAATAACGATAATAAACTGTATATAATTTTGTATAATTTACTGGATACCAAGGGGTTTACGTAATTTAATCTTGTTCCTTGATTAAAAGCTAGACGACATGCTCCTAAATAAACCTTTTACAGTACGCTATGGTATAGGCCTATTAAATGTGTCTAATTATAAATCTCATTACTGTCTATGAGTGTTTCGGAAAATAGTAATCATATTATAGTATATTCCCATTTTAAAGTATAAAGTCGCTTTTTCTAACAACAACCGTTAGTAGTAAATGTTTCAGAATGAATGCAGAAGGAAATAAAAATAAAGCACTTCTTAAAAATTAGATAAAATATTAATGAAAAACCCTGTGGTTAATAGTGATTATAAGCATTTTCTATCAATACTTACTCTTGCATAGTTTAAACTTAAATAATTTTATTTTCATGACGTCTTCAAATACGTTAAATACAAATAAATAAATACATAAAATAAATAAAACGCGCAAAAATTATCTTTTTAATTTTAATTTAAAGATTACATATTGCGTAAGTTGCATTTGTAGCTCAATATATTGTTAAAATGGTGAATGGCTATAAAAAGGAATTTCGATTTTCAACATGGCGGAAAAACACATACATAAAATGTATTATGGCTTTGTTTTAAAATATTAAATTGTTATAATCGACAAAAAATTGTATATGCAATAATAAATAAATAAATAGTAATTAAAAAAAAAGTTCTCATAGCTCTGAAACGTTACATTAATTAATATCCATCGATATTGCATAATGCTTAAGGAAAAAAAATTGTACGGATTTATAAACCAATAAAATTATAATAATCGTACCTCATCCAACAGGAAAAATATTTTTCTGTATTTCCATAATGTATATTAATTTAGTTACGTCGTTTGCAGTATAAATGTACGTCTGACGTATGCTACTTATAGTCCACAATGCATCTTAAATATTTTGTGAGTATCTTTACAAAATATTGCTTACTATTTTTATCATTTTCTATAGGGTATATGTTATAACTAACTTTATATATATATATATATATATATATATATATACATATATATACACTGCAAATAAAGCAGTCTTAAAGTAAGACAAAAAAATATCTGGAAAAGTATTTAGGACACGTAAATATCTAAAAATACAGATTAGACATAATAGGTATCTTTGTTTATGACGCTTTTTGCATCTTAATAAACTAGTGATGGAAATGAACTAATGTAAAATCTCTTGCAACAAAAATATATCTTAAAATTATGCATTTAAAATATCTTAAAATAAAAGATTTCGCTTTGCATCATAAAAGAAGCGTAGTGACGCCATCTATTGGTCATTATATCAAGATGAAGTTAAAAAAAAAAAAAAAAAAAAAAGAAAAGAAAAGAAAACTAATAATTTTATTTAATTAAAAGTATTTTTAACTTTACAGCGGAAAAAAATATTTTATAAAATTGAAATTATAATAAAGCTACCAAAGATATCAAAGCTCAGTAAAGGATAATATATATATATATATATATATATTAAATACAAATGTTATTTTTAGCGTTAATGCAGATTAATAATTGTAGTTTTATAGCTTTTTATTAAAAATATAATGTAAATAGGTATGTTGTGTCCCTCACATTTTTTGATATCATTCTATAACACCATCTTCAATATCTACAAGCACGAAAATTTAATCGAGACAGCTTCCCCGAATAAAGATTGAACATATGCAGTCTGGAGTATATTTTAACCAATAGATGTTGAGAAGAAGCAAAACAGACTTTTCCATAAGATCTAGCGACTGTTCTCGGCAAATAACAGCTACATTAAGCTATAGTTCTTTTTCCTAATCAGCTTGTCACATATTTAGTCACTTTTATTTGTACGCTGTAGAAGCGGAAATATTTTCTTCCTTTTAAAGGAGGGAAACTGTAGGAAAGCATTTCCATCTGTCCTCGGACATGCACCAAAAGTTGATAGTCACCAATATATGTCAAGGTGCATCTATTTTATAAAATTCTGAGCATTAGTCATTGATATAGAGCTGCTACAAAAGTTTTGTAACACAAACAAACAATTTATTCGAAAAATTATAAAAACGTGTTCAGGTATAAAACCACCAAAAACTTGTATTCGAAAAACTTTAGAATTCTATTACTTTCTTCTAATGAATACACAAAAAAGTACAAATATATTACTTTTTAATCCCCCAAATAATAAAAAATATTCTGCAGTTAATCTATAACACATTTAAAAGTTCTGTACATAACGTTTTTCGGTTTGAAAAGTTTATTTATTATGCTTCAAAAATTAAGCTTTTTTTTGTATAGAAAGTGAAACTAAAATACAGCAACTTAGTATTTCTTTAGAGTAGCAGCAGCAATATATAGATTTATGCCTTGCCAGTATGAGTGATGGTGAGTATAATTCATAGAATTTTCGTTCATAATGTTCTTCACGTACGAAACAATGAAAAGTATGTGATAGATTACCACTTCTTATTTTACTTGGATGAAGTTTATCGCTTTTCATATAAAAAGCATCAAAGTTTGCAGAACCTATAATTCAAATATGAAACTTAAATAACCTAGAAATGATAAATGTGTTTCAGGATTCAATTTTAAAAGAAGTATCTCACTTTGAAAAGTAGAGAAAGTAATGGTAAAAGATGTGTTTTTATTTGTTAAGAAAATCAATGGATTTTTCAGAAAATTTATATGTTTCTTATAAAATTATGTTTCCTCGGTTTCTAAATTGTTCGAATAACAAAAGAAAGTTTAAACTACAAGTTATGTCTGAAATTCATCATAATTTTAATTTTTTATTTCTTTTCACTAGAAATGAAACGAAGTTAGCGCTGTCTATAATATTTATCAGTTAAACTTTCAGAAAAGTAATAGTAGCGCAATTAATTTTTATAAATAACAAATTGTTGTGATTAAGAAAGAATATTCTATAAAGTGAGAGGGTAGATTGTTGTTTGGTTGTTGTTTACAAAGCATAGATTTTCTACCTTAGGAATTTAGGGCTATGTAAATTGCCCTCCACGTGGTTGTTTCTAGATAATCTGAGCAATAGACAGGAAGATAGCACACATCAATAGTATAATGCTTACATTCCCCTTCTAATGAATTGCCAGCGAATGTTACACTTGCGATGCAGTTCCTTGCAGTAGGGTATCCATCCTCGGCGTAATTATCGCTGTTTGTTGTGAGTGTAGCCTCGCTGACTGATTGACAGAAAGACGAACCGATTCACAAAATCTCGTCAATGTGTCGCCAACCAATCAGATTGCAGCAATCTTACAGCCCAATATCCAGCATTCCTAGATTTTTTAAACCGAAACCTAAACACGAATGCGACATCTTATTCATTATACGTCTATGATCTGAGAACCTATTTTCTCGAGTGTCTGAGAAAACGACGCAAAATTCCACAAAGTTACACCAGGCATGCGACATGGGTTCAGACTGGATATCTCCCTTATGAAGAGGGATCAGTTTAAAAGAGTACCCATTAGTGTTTCTTATTACCCTTAAATCTGACGGATGTGGCAACTATTCTCACACTGAAGTATAATTGTTTGAACCCTTTTTAAGTGTAGGAGACAATTTCTAATTGTCTTCTGTTGGACTGTTAAAAGTGATAATTTTGTTTTTGGAAAACACAATTTAATTAAAATTTTTTACAGAATCATTTTCATTCCTTACAGAAAATGTTGTAAATGTTCGCCACCATTTTGAATGCAAACATGAAAAGGTCGAACCAAGTTTTTTGACACACTTCGAGATTTCTTCATTTATGATCTGTTTTATTTCATCGATGTTTGTAGGACTTCTCTGGATAACCCTATGAAGTGATAAAGTAAAAATGATAATGCTAATGTAAATGTAATGTAGGAATGATAATGTAAATATTCGAATTAATTTTTTTTTCATGAATAAAATTATCACAGGATTAAGTAACACTGTGCGTCTCCATTTCTGTTTTACCTCACAAATAAAGCTGTAACAGTCCAACAGTGTTAGAAATTGTCTCACAAACTTAAACAAGGTTCAAACAATCATACTTCAATTTTAGAATAGTTGCCACATCCGTCATAATTAAGGACAATTAGAAAAACCAACGAGCACTCTGTTAAATTGATCACCCTGTATAATGCAGGGAAAGAAAAAAAAATGTAGTAGAATGAAATAAAAGAAGAATTTTTTCAACGTTATAAATGACACAAAGAGCAACAAAACTTTCGGGAATAAATAATTAAGCACAACTCCACATCAGGCAAAAATGAAAATCCATACGAAAATTAAAAGCAATAACGCATCATTGTGAAAGTAGCTTTAGTTCGTAGCTGATTTTACGTTGCACTCGTCTTCATTTTCAGTACAATTGAATAACTGAATCGGAGTTAAATATCTGACTCTTCATTTTAATCAGATATTTCACTCCGTCTTTCATCCTGAATATGTCAGGATGTTTTTCCACTAGATAAAAATTAAAGCTCGTATGTTGTGACGCAACGTGATTTTCTTCAATATTATTCTGTACAAGTTCACTCAGAACAAATATTTTATTTAAAATTTATTAAAGTTATCTTTCCTGATGAATGTAGACAATCTTCATAGTAGTCTTTTCACTAGACATCTAAATGAAGTCAATTTTATTCTCTATATGAGATCATACGAAAATGCTCTTTTTTTTTTTTTTTTTTTTTTTAATGACAAAATCTATAACTTTAATTTAAATTATCACAGGTCGATGGTTCAACCATTCGTTTTAAAGATATTGACGAGCTCTTTTATAAGATACCCATAATGAAAATTTACAACACACGAGAATTACAACCTTCTAAAGGGAATGAGCGATGCCCCTACATATGCATTTACACATACGTGTTTTCCTGGTATGTCTGCTAGAAAGTCATTTTATGAATTTATATATATAATTAAAATGTACATGCAAAATTTTCATTATAAAGTCTTTTATATCTGTTATTGAAATTGAAATTCAAATATATAATGCTGTTTATCAAATAAATCATATTTTATGTTGTTATAATATCAAGTTTAATTATTATAATTCTAAATAGTTTTCTTTCTTTCTTTTTTTTTTAATAATGCAAGTTTTTAGTTTATTCTATGTGACAGATCCGCAGCTTTGGACTTTGCATTGACTGGTACCCCTTCTAGATGTCTTATTTCACGTTGACAGCTTAAAGCCTGACTTTTAAGAAGATTGTCTGACTGGCGTTAGGGGATATCGGACGCACTACGAGATTTGAAATTGAACTGGGGGCATTTACGGACAAGAAAAAAAGCTTTCAAGATTTTTTTAAAGTGTTCAAGCACGGACTCCAGTTTCAGCTAAATTCGATGTGAGCAGGTGGTGAGTTTTTTTTTTTTTTTTTCCCTAAACATGTACAGGGGAGGGGTTATGTCCTTCCTAGCTCGTCATTTTATGAATTTATATAAATGATTAAAATTTACATTTCAAAATATTCATATAAAGACTTTTTTATCTGTTATTGAAATTGAAATTTAAATACATAAGGCTATTTATCAAATAAATCGTATTTTCAGCTGTTATAATATCAAGTTTAATTATTATATTACTAAATAGTTTTTTGAATTAAAATTTGGAGTATGCTATCTCGAAACCTTTGGAATCTACAATCTTCAGAAACCTATTAGGATTACATGGTTTTCTAATGGCTGTGTTCCCAACTGCTGATGACGATAACACATCTTTTGCTGAAATTTTGGATTGAATAGTTTTGAAATTAACCTTTTCTTGTTTATAAACAGAGTTAAAAGAATTTATTATTTTGGATGTTTATATATTCCACTTTCATTTTCACTTATCATATTTTAAATTAAATAATTTATGTTTTTCTACATAAATTCAGAGAACTTTTTTGGCAACAATTAAATTATAGCTAATATTTTAATGGCTTTTTTAAAGCAATCAGGATATTATTATTTTCATATTTCAATTAATAAAAAAAAAATTAATGAAAAATCTATTTTGTACGAATTAAATTTATCATTGTTTATAAAATTTAATCTCTCTCTCTCTCTCTCTTATATATATATATGTGTGTGTAACTATTTTGTATATAGAAAATAAATTTTTCATAACAAAAGTTTATTTATTTATTTATTTATTTATTTTTGTAAAAATTAATTAAATTTTTAGAAAAAAAAATTAATGCTTGTAATAGGTCTTAAAATGTTAAATAAAAAGTAAAACCATGTATTTTATTCTAGAAAAGAAAGTTATGTAATCTAAAATTAAATATCGAAAATGACACTAGTAATAGATTTCAGTAAATATCTTTGGTTCGCCGTTTACCACTCAATATCAGTCATATTTCAAAATGATTTTCCAATAAAAACATATCGATTATTAGTATCAGTTTCATTGAATAAATCGAATCAGAAACTTCCTTATGAGTTCTTTTATATGTACAACATACAGTCTATTAGATTTCCATTTGGACTGACATATGTAAGAACGATTGAAAGTTCTTATCGGTCTATTTATAGAAAAAAGATCAAATATATCTATGCCATTTATGTAATTTAATCTACTGAAAATATGTTTTAAATATGTTTACAACTTAAAAAATAAAAACCAATATGTTGATACAAAGAATGACATAAAATATCTTTTACTTAAATACAGAAATACATATCTTCAATACAGAAATGGATCGATATTTTGGATTTAATATTGTAAATAAAAATTTTTAATAAGATTTTTTTATATATTTGTCTTAGTTCTTGTAATATACTTTAGATGTGACACTTTTTGTAGGACATGAATTAATACATTTTCATTTATGAGTTTTAATTTATATATGTATTCAAACATGCGCATAATTTTCATCGGATAAAGTGATCACGCTCATTTACTTGAAATATATTTATGAAACTAATATCAAAACGAAAACATAACAATTCCTAAATATAGAATTTTATTTATACATCTAAAATCATTTTCAATCCAATAAACGCTAATATATTTATTTATCTATTTTTCAATTCAATTTTCATGTCTTAGTGTAAGTATAAATTTAAATTCAGAAAAATATACTTTTCACTTATATAAATATATCTCTTAATATATATATATATATATATATATATATATATATATATATATATGTGCGTGTGTGTGTGTGTGAAAAATAAATCTTCTTTAATCTCCTAGCTTTTCGCATTATATGTGATAAAGACGATGATTTAATGTTATAATGACGTCAATTTTTGTGAGATGCATAATTAAACTTTTTACATTCTTTTAACGTTAACGTTTAATTAAACGTATTTATTTTTATGTCGAAAGAAAATGAACTCGTAAACTTTTTTTTGGCAACAATTAAATTTTATTAAATTAATTAAAAACACTTTAAAATCACGTTAAAAATACATTTATTAAAATATAAAAAACTTCCAAAGCTTTTTGCCTACATACAAGAAGGTATCATCAGGGAATTTGGTTTTACACAAACTTCAGAGCAGTTATATGTACTTTTGAATCACATGGTTAACAGTTAAGTCCTTACAAAAAATATATTCAACTGGAAGTCAGATAGAGGCTGGAGCTATATCAGGAAGAGGAGGTCATACACTTGCGGACGCTGGAGGATGTGCTACACTTGGAGGTTGGAACTATTGCAGGAAGAGAAGGTGCTACACTTAGAGGTTGGAACTATTGCAGGAAGAGAAGGTGCTACACTTGGAGGTTGGAACTATTGCAGGAAGAGAAGGTGCTACACTTGGAGGTAGGAACTATTGCAGGAAGAGAAGGTGCTACACTTGGAGGTTGGAGCTATTGCAGGAAGAGAAGGTGCTACACCTGGAGGTTGGAACTATTGCAGGAAGAGAAGGTGCTACACTTGGAGGTTGGAACTATTGCAGGGTGACGAAGTGCTACACTTGGAGGTTGGAAATTGGATGATTTCCTCTTCCTGCATTAGTTCCAACCTCCAAGTGTAGCACCTTCTCTTCCTGCAATAGTTCCAACCTCCAAGTGTAGCACCTCCTCTTCCAGCAATAGTTCCAACCTCCAAGTGTAGCACCTCCTCTTCCTTGAAATAGCTCCAGCGTCCAAGTGTAGCACCTCCTCTTCCTGAAATAGCTCCAGCGTCCAAGTGTAGCACCTCCTCTTCCTGAAATAGCTCCAGCCTCTATCTGACTTCCAGTTCAATATATTTTATGTAAGGACTTAACTGTTAACCATGTGATTCAAAAGTACATATAACTGCTCTGAAGTATGTGTAAAACCAAATTTCCTGATGATGCCTTCTTGTATGTAGGCGAAAAGCTTTGGAAGTTTTTTATATTTTAATAAATGTATTTTTAACGTGTTTTTGAAGTGTTTTTAATTAATTTATTACAATATGACACGTGTTTTTAATTCAACTCTTAACTGGAGTTTGTTTATAATTAAATTATAGTTAATATTTTAATTGCTTTTTTAAAGCTATTAGGAGATTATTATTTTCATATTTTAATTAATTAAGAGAGAACTAATCAAAAATTCAAAAATTGGGCTTCGAAGTATTATGTTGCCATCGGGTTCTGAGCTATTGTGAAAGTTTCAAATGTCTAGCTAGTGGGGAAGTTAGTTAAAAATCAATTGCAAGATTTGTACCTGACAAACAAACAAGAATCGCAGTTAATAAAAACAAGGTAATTAATCACTTTTAACCACCTAGCTTTTCGTAATATATGTTTTAAACTATTAGAACGCTTCTATATGATACTTATAACGCTTCTTGTAATAAAAAAAAAAGAGCATTTAAATTCAGATATACAAGCTTGAATAAAAAATTATAGAACTAAAAAATATGCTAATAAATTTAGTTAATGGCCAAATAATTACGATCATATTTGTTTCATTTCTTAACATAAAAAAAAAAAAAAGAGACATGGATCCAGATATTTAATTAATAAATGTGTTTTACTTTAAATAAATTAAAAAATAAAAGAACTCATCAATTCTTTTGCAATGAAGTAATTTTAAGAAAATTAATCCGTGTATTTCTAAGGGAAAAAAATATTCTTTTTTTATTATTACATTTTTTATGAATAATATATTCATTCATGTAAAAAAAAAAGTGGAAAAAAAATGTTTTTTATAATAAAGCAAATTTTTATTGTTAAATAATTTAAATATTTTATTAGTCCTCCTATTTAAATTTTTTAAACGATTAATTATTTTTTATAAGAAATGTTTTACAATAGATAACCAAATGTATGTGTTGTCGTTTCGATTATTTTTGAAAAAACGTCATTTAAAGCCTATAAACATGTAGATATTTCAAGACTTTTGCATTTTTGAATAGTTTGCACAACTTTAATTTCAGTTAAAAATATATTGTTGAATTATTTCTTCGTTAATTTTCTAAATTTAAATACCAATTACAGGTACAATTATTTAATATTTATAATTCAACTAGCAGACCCGGCCACGCGTTGCTGTGGCTATGTTATACGTTGAATTATAATGTAGTAAAATATTCAATATATTAAAATTATTATTTACAAATAAAGACCATCCTTGATAACATCCTTGATCTTAGCAGACTTAGCCCGCTTCGCTGGTCCCTATTTTTAAATGATTCACTATAATTAAAGAATTCTCAAAATTGCATTAATTTTTAACATGTGAAAAAAAAAGAGAAAAAAAAAAATCTGATCGGGAAAAATGTTCGACACTCATAATGAATCCATATATTATCGAAAGGAAAATGATATAAAATACAAAAAAATCTTCTCTCATTGGTGGAATAATCTGTTCGGACCCCCACTGCCTGCGGCAGTGTATACCTGCGCAAACCATGCGCACCGTTTCTTCATCCACCGTTCCCGCCCTTCTTAATAACTCTATACTTTCGAAAATATCCGCAATCGATTTATCGGGCCTTAAAACTTAATAATACTAATTTTCAAAGTTCTAACTCTTATTTCTATTATTTTGCCCCTTTGCCCTCCCCCCTCCCACTATTCTAAATAATTTTACAAATTCGAAAATATCTACAGTTTATTTGTAGGTGTCAAAAACCTGTATGCACCAATTTGAACGATCTAACTATATTTTTATTTTTTGCCCCTCTGCCCCCCTTCCCGCCCCTCCTAATAAATTTACAAATTCGAAAATATCCGCAATCGATTTGTTGGTATCAAAAATTCTATGCACCAATTTTGAATGATCTAACTCCATTTTTATATTTTGCTCCTCTGCCCCCCCCCCTTTCCCGCTCCTCTTAATAATTTTACAAATTCGAAAATATCTGCAATCGATTTGTACGTATCAAAAACTTCTATGTACCAATTTTTAGCGATGTAACTCTATTTTTATTTTTTTGCCCCTCCGCCCCCTTACCCGCCCCTCCTAATAACTTTACACTTTCGAAAATATCCTCATTCGATTTGCAGGCCTCTAAAACCTCTCTATACCAATTTTGAACAGTCTATCTGCATTTCTATTTTTTTTTTTTTTTTTTTTTTTGTTGTTGTTGTTTGTTTGTTTGTTTGTGAAATCACGTTTTGGCCCCTCCCCCCCCCCTTTTGGGAGGCGAATTTTGCAATAAAAACTATCCTATCTCTCAAGTTGGACCAAATTGCACACAGTGTCCAAATTTCATTAAAATCGGCTCATTAGTTTAGGAGTTCATTGCGGATAAACATAATAAATTTTATATATAAAGATATATATATATATATATATATTATATTAAATTATAAAGTTTTGATCAATGAAGCACAAATAAGTAAAAAACAGGATTAATTTCACTGTATTATCTTCATTATAATATGAATTCAATTTACACTTCAGTCTAAGTAACACGTGGCCGGCTATGCTAACACCAAAAATTTAAAAAGTGGAAATAATTGAATTATACGAAATTTATTAATAGGTTAAAAAGTTGAAGATTCTTTGTGTAGATGGCAGCACCAAATATATTTCAGCTTTCATTTCAACCCAGTCGAAAGGTATCGGCATCTGTTAAGTGGAAATAATTGAATTATACGAAATTTATTAATAGGTTAAAAAGTTGAAGATTCTTTGTGTAGATGGCAGCACCAAATATATTTCAGCTTTCATTTCAACCCAGTCGAAAGGTATCGACATCTGTTAGAATCATTTGGAGTTAACAGATAATTGTGACTGTCAAATAATAACAGACAAATAATTAGCAATAAATTAAAATTGCGACTATAATTTGAGATTTAAACTATCCTATCTCTCAAGTTGGATCGAACTGCACATGGTGTGCGAATTTTATTATAATCGGTTAAGTGGTTTAGGAGTCCATTGAGGACAAACATTGTGACACGAGATTTATATATATTAAGATATTTCATATTTACAAAACAGTTTTTATTTATTTGTATACTGTGTATTGGCGTATCTTTGCCCGTGAAACTCGACAAAACAAAATTAATTTGTTTGAAAATTTAAAAATTTTATACACATTATGAATAAATTGCAGAAAATGCAGATTGAGCTTAATACCGAAACACGACTTTAGATGTTTTTATACGAATGCTTAAGTCAGATTAATTTAACAAAAAAATTGAGAGAAGTGAGATAATAGCTGATAATAGAATAAAAAGTTTTATCAATACTTCTGATTAGTTTTTTTTTTTTTTTTTTTTTTTTTTTTGTTTTGTTTGTGGGTTGAGGGGGGGGGTGATGTAGTGTTTTATTTTATTTTATTTTATTTTATTAACATTATTATTATTATTATTATTATTATTATTATATATTTTATGGTATGGTATGACTTTTTGTAACGTTTTTTCGATGATCTTTTTTATATATCAAATTGTCATTTAGCGATATGAAAAAGAGAAATGTTTTCCCAGTTATGAGTTGATGCTCGCTAATTTCTTGAAAATAAAACTAGAAACGAATAAATTCAGCTGAAATATAAAATACCTAGAACATCGTAAGTAAATGAATAAATAATTAAAATAGCAAATGTGTTTGGGGTTGTATAGTAAATGGATTAACGTAAAGCAACAACGCAAAAATTTTGGGTAGAATGTTTTGTATGAGGATACAGTTGAACCTCATTAATGTGAATTTCAAAGCGGATAAAGAAATTGTTCATGTTATTTGTAGATCATGCTTTCACTAACTAATCTTCATATAACTTAACTAATTTTTATCTTGACGGGGATTGTGTTAACAGATTATGTTAAAAGTAATTCATGTTAACACCGTTGACGTTAACGAGGCACAACTGTACTTATAAAAAGTTATAGCCCATATTTATATGTGTGGTACTCTACCTCTTTTCCCAAACCACTCTTAGGAATCTGAAATTACCATTTTTTTTTTTACAAAAACATTTTTCGTATTTTCATTGTAATGTAACGTGATTACACAAGATTTACAAAAATGTATAAATAAATGGCAGACGAATAAAAATAATAATAATCCCATTCCAAAATTTCAAATGCCTGTAAAAGCACGAAAAAATGGCGTGAAGTACGGTCATTGTATTTATGTAAATTTTAGAGAAAACTACAAAAACTTTGAATGACTAGGACAACAAGTATATTCTTGATTCGAATCTAGAAATTGTCGTTTACTAGCTTCCACACTGAGAACAAATTCTGTAACTGACATCTAGAATCTAAATTGTGGCTTTAGAAAAAATAGTTCCATGTCATCCTTATAAATACTTGTCCCCTTGGAAAGCGAGCTCTAGAAGCCCGTATTAGAATTCTAGATCGTTTGCCTATATTCTCGAGGGCAAAGTTATTTAAAAATCTTTGGAAATAAATGAAACTACAAGAGGCAGGTTTCTGCAAATATAATCTTGGTTTATTACCAAATTCTAGAAAATCAAGTGAAAATGTCTCGCAATATAAATGATTCAGAATATTTAGATTCTTCAGAATATTGTTTCACCATCTAGAAATGTGTACATTAGAAATTCTCGATAATTTCGTGTATTCAGTTTATTAGCATGCCTTATGTGCATAGCTCGGAAATCTATATTTCTAGTTAAGGGATTTAGAAAATGGCCGAATATTCATTCTAGAGAAAAGCGGTATGTTTTTTTTTTTTTTTTTTTTTTTTTTTTTTTCTCAGTCTAGAGCATGGATATCTGTGAGTGTATATATATGTGTATGTATATGTATACATATGTGAATGAGTATATTAAATATCAAACAAACCTTTTAGAATGCTAAAACAAGACTTTTTCAAGATTTTTGCTTTATTTAATACGTATGCTACATTAAAACTAGCCGATTTTTTAAGCGAAGAAAAAGTATTATTGATTTTTACTATTAAAAAATAAAAGTTTCTTCTTAGATATAAACCAAATGCTGAGTGGTGCTCTCATAGAATAAAAATTACATAAAAAGTCATTTTTATGTCATAGTAATGAAATATTATCTCTTTCAAGAAAATATTTATATTTCGCAAATTCAAGTTGGCGCAAATTTAAATCATGCTATCTAAGCTAGTAAAAAAATGCAGGATAAAAAACACTTTCTTGTTCACAAATTTATTTAATAACCATAACATAAAAATGCATAGACCGAGAAATTTAATTAATAAATATACTTTGCATTAACTAATTGAAAAAGGAAATACTTTTGCAAAGAGAAAACCAGAAGAAGTTTTTTTTATTACATAAATTTTTAATAAAAGTAATCTATGTTTTATAACTAATAATGAGAAATCTAATATAATTACGACATAGATTCTTTTATTATTGCTTTTTAAGTATTATGGATAAAATATGATTTTCATTTAAAGAAAAGAAAACACTTACTGCTTTATTCTAAAAATACATATAAAATTTTATTACTTCCATCTATGTATAAATTATTTCTTCTATGAATTCATTATTTTAGTCTTGAAAATTTTTATTTTACAGTTTTGGATGAATTCGTTTTAAGATGTCCTGAAAATTATTTGACCATTTTTAGAGAACGTATGTGTTTATAGGTGCATCTGTGTGGTAACAAAATTTTACAGGCTGTGTATATCACGAAATAACGGTCAAAAATTAACCCTTTATATTTACGCATCATGAAAATGACAAAAAAAATTTTTGAAATATATTTTTTTAGATACTTAAGAGTATTTTTTTTTTTTTTTAAGATACAGTCATTTGTAAAAGTTTAAGACCATGCATAGAAAAATCATATTTAATGGAATTCCGCAAAAATAACATACATATTTTACATATAAAAGAACAAAGTAGACTGTATACAGTTATTTACTGTAACTAAAGTCAGTATTTTGTAGGACCTCCTTTGTTTTTAATAACTTGTGCAATACTCTTTGGTATGCTATAAGTAAGTAACTTGAAGTAAGCTTTAGAAATTCCTGTGCACCAGACATGCTTTATTGCTTCAACAAGTGCCGTTGCAGTGGATGGTTGCTTTTTGGCGACTTTATTTTTCACAATACACCACAGATTCGCTATTGGATTCAAATCTGGGTTGTTACCTGACCAGTCAAGCACTTTGATTTTCTGTGCCTTCAGATATTTCTTGAAAATCTTCGCCCTGTTTCAGGGAGCCCCATCATGCATGAAAAATGAACATTTTTGAACATGCATGTGAAGCTTCAACTTCTCACGTAATAGATTAAGGTACCGCTTTCCGTCCACGGTGGTTTTAGATGGCGCAAAATACAGACTAGCAGTACCGGACACAGACACTGCAGCTCATATCATTTGGTTTGGAGGATGTTAGGATGTTTCACAGTTTGAATCGTATATTTCTCATCATACCTCTTTCCCCTTGGGTGAAGAACACTTGGAGCAAGTGCAGAAAATTGCTGCACACTTGACTCATCCGAAAATAAGACCCTACTCTACTGCTTTACTATCCAATTCGGATATTGTCTGGTGACAGTCAGTCGTTTCTTTTTCATACTTAGAGTAAATCAAGGTTTCCTTCCAGATTTATGGGTTGATAAACAAAAATCTTTGCCAAACATCTTGAAATAGTACTAAAACTGACGTTGGTGCCCTTTGCAGCCAAAGATTGTCTAATCGTATTGCAGGAGGTTCTTGGATCTCGTACAACCATCCTATCACATGATTATCACGTGCACTCGTTTTTCTAGGGCGGCCTTTTTTTTTTAAGATCCACAAAGATTCCCGAAATTTTAAATTTACTAATAGCTTTATGCGCAGCTGTCTTGCTCACATTTACCCTCAAACTTATTTGACGTTCAGAAAATCCATATTTATGCAGGTCAATATTTCTGACCTTTTTGTAACAGAAAGTGAAGGTTTTTAGTTTTTACCCATTACAATAATTACACAACAAGACTGTCTACGATAAAATCCAATAAACAGCTGGCGATAAACATGCCGGACACCTTTATTTATAACAGTAGAATGCGTCTGATGCAATCAGCACATTAAATGATGCAAACATCTGCGCAAATGATGCAATGTGTTAAAATACTGAAAATCGGCTACTGGTCTTAAACTTTTCCAAATGACTTTACATGCATAAAAAATTATACATATCATTTCATTATAGTAATTAATGCAGCTATTGTACAGTAGCACTTTAGTGTACCACTGGTAAATTGAGGTGGAAAAGGAAATTTGAATCTTGAAAAGTTTAAAAAGTATTTACTTTTTATGCATCACATATATATTTCTAAGATTAATGGGAAATAATCTTGAAGTAATATAGGAATTTTATATACCATACTTGAAGATCGTTAAAAATACTAAGCAAAAACATTCTATAAAATCTTTTCTGGAATAATCGTCTAGTGCCATGTAGTGCGATTAAAATGAATTACATACGTTCTATTCTTATAAATATATTTGTCTTCTTTCCAATAAATTCGTATTTATACGCTTTTTTAAGCTAATGGTACTTACAATTACCGTTGATAGAAAAAGAGCTATATAAATTGTTATGTTTTGTTCACTGTGGTATATGTTGTTTTTGAACAGATATATTTTGCTATAAATCTAACGTAAGGTATTGCTGCTATGAGACAGTTTCTTTTATTTATGAGAAGGCTATATATTAAACTTTAGGATATATAAAGATGCAAATTTTGATCTGGGTTATGGGCCTTATAAAAACTTTGCTGATTCAATTTGTATTCATATCAGCTGAAATTTGGCACTCATTTGCCACAATATTGCCTTCTTGCAGGAATGCTGTATTTCAGATTCTTCAGATTAAAAATGCACCAAACGTGATACATGGGATCGCCATTATAAAAAACAGAAGAAAATTGTAATAAAGACAAGGTGTATATCGGGTGACAGATGGCGATGCTTTTACTCACTGTGAATGATTTTCCGTGTGGCTATATACTATTATATAAACTTGCTTCAAACTATATTATGTTAAATTTATATTGTAAGTATCTGATTAAACTTTTATCCTTTTATAGTCCCGTTATTTTAAATAATGATTAAAAAGTTTTTTTTCGAGGAGTACAACGTAGTTGATTTTCAAAGAGTTTTGAATGTCAAGTTCAATGGTTCAATGTCAAGTTCAATTCGTGATGGTCCAAGGCTTGGGTGCTAAGAAATCTGACACGTTTTAACGTGAGTTTCGAAGAAAATCACAATAATCTCTGAATATCAAGGCTTTTGTGCATTAGTCTCTATACGATTCTAGTACCTTCCTCCTGTCACCTTATAGAGCAGAATTAAAAAATAATGATGAAAAATTATGTATATGTAAATGGTTATATATAAGTAAATTTTATAGCTATTCTTAATAGAATATTTATAATAAATATAGTTGTAGTTATTTGTAAACATGACAAATGCTATGTATTGTTAGTATGTTAGAATTATTTATCGGTGAATCTATGGAAAATGGAAAAAGGTAAGTGGAAAATCATATTTTCTTTTTAGTTTTATGTACATATATTATTATTATACTCACATTTAAATTTTAATGCGTAAATAAGTTTTTTACAACATACTAATCATAAACGTTTTCACAAAACAAATAAAGCATTAGTTCATAATTATAAGTAACCAAATGATAAACTGACACACATTCGAACTTTAGTTTGAAAATAATTTAACATTAGATATATATAACACTTGCAGTTCTAATAATTCTTCGGAAGTGAAGAATTGAAAGTAAATAATTTAATCAATTGTATCAGATTTTTTTTTCTCTGAGGTCTGACGAAGACCAAATTTTATTCAAATCTATTGAAAAATAAAGATTTAATTAGGGACTAAGAGACTACTTTTTTCTTAGTTACAAGTCTTTACTAAAAAGAATTGCATAACATACGGTAGTAAAGAGCATTATTACATAAGCCAACACAATATAGTGGTACATGTAATGTTGATTTTGTAACACAAACAGGATTATCAAAAAATCTATGCCTAAATGATGTTTATATACAAACTATGTAAAGACTAATTAAGATTAAAAACTATTAAAAGTTTAAAATTAGAAAACATTTCACGTGTATATATAATATATAAAAAGTAACAAACCAGTTTAAAACACGTAGATAAACTATTTTTATTAAAAACGACACAAAGCTTTTCGCCATTATAACAATAGCATTATCAGGTGTAATTGCGTTACATAGAAAACGTAACTTTAAATTTTTTTTTATTGTAACCGTAACTTTAAACCGTTTGAACTTCTCTTGTTTATATATTGCTGGTTCTATGTAACGCAATTGCACCTGATGATGCTATTGTTATAATGGCGAAAAGCTTTGTGTCGCTTTGAATAAAAACAGTTTATCTACGTGTTTTAAAGTGGTTTGTTACTTTTTATATATGTAAAGACTATCGTAATATGGAGTTAAACTGGATATTATGACTTTCGTTTGTTTTAATTTACTTGTGTTAGTAATTTAAACCTGTAATAATTTTATTAAGGACAAAGAGATATTTTTCAGTTTTTATAATATGTTGTATTTTTTTTTATTTTGGAATAAAACGTCAATTTACATACTATATATATATATATATATATTTCTCTGATCTCTGTCCCTCTCTTGTTATCATATTATTAAAGATTGTCTTTAAAAATATTTATAAATAATAAATAACAGTGCCCTGCTATTATCTTTTGGAAGTAAGTGATATTAGGTGCACGTGTTTTCAACTTTAAAAAAGTGATAAAAGCATTTTTTTTTTATGTAATTGGAAACATAATCATAGTCGAGCAAGATTTTAGGAATGAATAAAGGAAATAAGTAGAAATAAAGTAGAAATTAAATATGAACTAAATAATATGAACTAAAATAGGGCATTCTATATTTACAATGGATGTGATATAGTCTCAAGTAACAAAACTTTATCCATAAATGAAAGAAACAGTGAAATCT
>OZ005653.1:240600138-240820138 GCA_963930645.1 Salticus scenicus | reverse complement strand
AAAATCTTATTTTAAATTAATTTTCATGACTTTTATTTAAGAGCCAGTGTTTCACAGTGTGTTAAATGTCGTAAACATGAAGAAACAATCATTATTCGTTCTTTTTAAAACTTTGTTTTCACATTCACACAAATTTTTATTTTTAAATAAGTTCCTGTTTTCAAACAAAACTAAAAAAAGAAGAAAAAGTGTATCTTTTCAATTTTTTAAATTTATTTTAAGGTGGTAAAAATCCAAAATTTTACATTTTACAGTTTTGAAATAAAATATTAAAAAATTAGTTTTTGGAAAACAAAGGATTAAAACTGGTGGATACTTTTGAATGGGAAAATGGAGATACAATATTTAATGAATAAGAAGTGATTATTTTCCATATATTAATACGTGATTTGGTTGGCTGACGAGTCTTCTTGAGAATGGGGTACATTACTCAATTTTTTTTATGGAAAAAATGACCAACATTTATACATGAAAGAGAGAAAGAAAGATTTGCAACATAAAAAGCAGCAACCTGGTGCTGCATCTTTCATGCTGCATTGGTGCCTTTCTGCCCCTCATATATTTCCACAATTTATGAGGCTAAGTTTAAATGTTAGTTTGCATGGATCAGATACAAAAAATACATGCTTAAGAGAGGTCAATATTGTTCCCACCAACAGCCAAGCCCATGTTATTTTAGGTTGTTTCTTAATTACTCATTATCTAATTTATTTTTTAAAATTCAATTTTTACATTAAGAAAATTAATTACCATTAAAAATAAGCTCTCACTATTTTTTTTTTTTTTTTTTTTTTTAAGCTACCAAATCAAAATATTAAAAATGTGAAAAATTAATTTATTCAAAAATACTATACTAATTTAATGATTTTGAATTTTCTCAATTTAAAAAATATATTAGGTAATGAGTAATGAAAACAAACTTTCCCATAGAACAACATGGGTTACAGCTGTTAGCAAGATGATATTGTTTACTCACTCTTCACCTAAAAGTTGACCAGAAATGTAACAAATCTAACTTCATGTTATTCTAAAGAAAAATTTGATTTATAAATTATACATTATTTATATAGTGTACATATTTTTAATTCTGTTTTCACATTTGGATAATTCACAATCATTATAATGTTTCTGTTTAAAAAATATAAATAAAAAAATAATATTTTTTAATATTTTGTTTTAAAATTGTAAAGAGAAAAAAAGAATTTTTAAAAAACAAGAAGTATAGCTAAACATTTATGAATTTTCTGAATATGAAAATAGAATTTTGAAATATATACGTTTGGTAATGAGTAATTTACAAAACAAATTTCTTCACAGAATAATAAAAATATGCTTAGACTGCTTAAGGAAAAAAAAAAGTAAGAGCAGCATGCAAGCTACAACATGTGCTGTAGCTTTCATGCCGTATAAAAATTATACTTCTTGAAACAATCCAGCCAACACAATTTTCCCCTTTTTGGAGGGGGAGGGGGAAATGTGGGAGGCTGATAATAGATAACGTTTAATAATTTTGATCTAAAACAATACTTGTGTCTTTGCCATTTATTGCATTTATTTATGAGTTTTTTTATTTAATAAAGTCAAACCTCATTTATGTGAATTTCTTTTAGTATGAACTGTTTCCATAATCCCTGTCAAAATGAAGATTAGATTAGTTATATAAAGTTAGTGACAGCATGAACAATTTTTTTTTATCTTCTTTGAGATTCATATTAATGAGCTTCACAATATATATTATATATCGTGTGTGTGTGTTGCTCTACTTTGTATTCAGTTTATCTGACAGATTAAAGATTAAAATAAGGAAAACATACTCTAAAATCTGAAAGCAAATTATTCTCAGATGCAGGCAAAGGATGAAATCAAGACATGGTTTACTCAACAAAAAAATAATAAAGAAATATACATCTTGTTTCATTTTTTGTAATATAGTATAATACACTGTTAGACATGCCAACATTTTAATTTTTTCTGGTTTTGTTAGTACCTTCTTTCTTTTTTACCATGTTTTTATTAACTTCTATTCTTGTTTGTTTGTGTGTTTGTTTGTCCGATACAAATCTTGCAATCTATTTTTAACTAACTTCCCTATACTAGCTAGACATTTGAAACTTTCACAGTAGCTCAGAACACGGTGACAACACAATACTTCAAAGTCAGATTTTCGAATAGTTTTCTTTTAATTAATTAAAATATGAAAATAATAAGCTCCGAATACCTTATAAATAGCCATTAAAATATTAGCTATAATTTAATTGTTGCCAAAAAAAATTTACGGGTTCATTTTCTTTCGACATAAAATAAATACATTTAATTAAACGTGAACCTTAAAAAATTAGCCTTTTTTTCCCCATTATTATTATTAGTTCACTGAACTGAGTTCATGTGCTTAAATATTATTTTTTATTCTTGCATATTTTATTAATGATTCATCAGAAAATTTAAGAACATGGTACATAAAGTTTTTTTTATCTTATAATTATTACACCTCTCTTCCTAAAGGGTATATTATTTTTCTTATTTAATTGTAATTACATTTTGGAGAAAATTTCACTACATAGTGGTATAAAGAAATTGCAAGAATTTACAATGCTGCGAAATAAATTAAAATGTTGGCATAGCTGTGATAAACTTAGTTAGTGGTTAATCAATGCATTAATTATTTTACAGATTGTACCTTGGCTTCATCATGTACACTTTCGTGTACATATTTTTTAGTATCCTAGAATATATAAAAATACAAATATTTATATTGTTTGTATTGCATTTTATATACAATGCAATTGTGTTTTAGAGCTAGGATATTTTTTTTATCTCATTTACCTTGGAAACCTCATGCCACTCAATTATGCAAATAAGTAGATTGTATAAATAAATAAAATTTAAGTCTAATTTCTCACTATTATTTGGATTAAAAAAAAAAAAAAAAAAACTCACTATTATCATCTTTATGAAATTGGTTATCTTTAAATTAAAAATATTTGTAAATGACTGTTAAAGCAATACTTTAAAAACACCTTTAATTGTACAACCCTTTTCTTTATTACTGATGGAAAATGGAAGACGGGTGGCGTTGTTTGGCTGGATGGGAATGCGAAATTAAATATTAAAAAAAAAAAAAAAAAAAAAAGGCAGGCCTGTTGCAGTAGTATTAATAAGCATTATTTCTTATTCCTTTAAATGTTCAATTTCTTCATTTGAGTAGTCAACTATTCTTAAACTTAGTAATAATACTCTTACATAATATCCATATTGCTATAAAGTTTCATTATTCTTTATCAGTTAATAACCACTAAACCTTGAATTTTGCTTGTTTTACTCCATAAAGAAATAAACTCCTGAATTAATATACTTTTTCCATCCATGTGACTCCAAATGTATCATCTTCTGAGTATTGTCTGTTTATTAAGGTTGTTTTCTGTTAAATTCTTTGTTAATTTGTATTTAATAGTCTGTTCCATTTTAAATTTCACTTCAATTAATTTCATGTATAATAGGGGGCCCCACTATGTGATTAGCTATTATAACCACTGAACAAAATCGTACATTGGTGCTTAATGGTGAAAAAGGTCTCCCCTGACGAATATTTTTAACCTTTTTTGTGCTTCTCCTACTTGAAAAAACTTCATTCTTATTGGTCTATGCTGTTTCAGTGATATTGTATCTCTTGCTTGGCTTTTACTATATGTATAACTCATTATTATATCTGTATAGTATATTTATCTAAGGCTATTTTATATTACTGTTTATTTTTATTATTTTAAACCTAAAAAAGAAAATTATATCCTGTTTCAATTTAAACAAAACAATGTAAGAGTTTACATTAGTTTTGGTGACAGTGATATAAATATGAGTGGGGGACACAGATGGGTTGATCATACCCCAGGCATTATACTTGCTAGGGATATATTAATATTACCCAATTTCATTCTCTGTATTTTGTACTCCAGAGGTAAAAGATACCATGCCATTTTGTCAAAAGTTAATACCACTATGTCTGATGTGCTACACTGAAATAATTTGCCACGAATAAAGAAAACTAACACAGTTTTACTTTTCGCGGTTTTTTCTCCTTTATAATAACTTGGCATTAGTGCTTAAATCCTCTATAATTAAAACAATAAGTAAATAAATGAATAAAATACATTTAAAGAACATACTTTTAACCCTTTTCACAAAATAGACACTGTGTCACCTCTGGGGTACAGGTTGCTGCTACAGGTTTTTAGGGTTGGGGAGACATTAAAAAGGTATCACATCCCAGGTGCCAGTTACGCTCACTAGACCACTGTTTATTATTCATATAAGCATTAAGAATACACAATAGAAATAAAATACAAACCAATCAAATGCACTTTTTATTTACTTTCACATTAACATTTTTGTTCCTTGGAGTAAATTATTTGAGGGAAAATTGCTTGGGAAATTTTACCCTTTAACAATAATGTTCTGTATTGATCCTAAAAACTGCCCATACGCAGCAGGGAAGTTAAATTTTAGAACAAAATATTACTCCTACAACCAAAACTGTTGCCAGTTCTAGTGTACAATTGTCTAAACTTCGTAATCTTGCCACACAGTAGTCTTTTTTTTTACTGATAAAGAAAATACTTGGCCCCGGTCGTTTACTTTCTTCAGAATATTCACCCTAAAAAAAAATTTAAGATCTTTAAATATTTTATATTTATTTATAACAAACTGAAATATGTAATATATATATATATATATATATATATATATATATATATATATATATATATTTTTTTTTTAATATAATAACTATTTTGACTATTAAATGACTGTTTTCATTAATATCAACATGTAAACCTTAAATTTAATAAGATGATGCAACAAAAATACACATAAGAAAATAAAAATTTTAATTTATAAAGCACGAAAATTGTTAGACTTATACCATTATAAGAATAATAAAAATAAATCTGTAGTGTATAAACATTGAATTCTCCAGAAAAGCTGAAAAATCTCAAGTCCCTGAATTCTAAAATTAAATTTATATATTAAAAAAAAAAAAAAAAAAAAAAATTAGAATAAACATGAATAAGAGAATTTTCTTTTTATGGATCTATTACTTTTTAAAGGGAGCTAGACGATGATAAATTAGACCGATATTTTTAACTTATTGGGGCATCTAATGCTGCTTAATCTCAGAATTGACTCATTTATTAATTGACATAGGTTAACGTAATTAATATCTCCATGACTAATTAAAATTTTTAAATTCTGTTTTCAAGGGCCCCCTTGGGAAGACTCCTGAGCATCCATATGTCAATTTTTGTACTTCTATGTTCAATTAAAGGCTGAATGTATAGAAAGACAGGCAAACAAATCTTTCCTTTTATTATTATATCTATAATAATAAAAGAAGATGTCTGTCTGTCTGTCTGTGCATCTATACGTTCAGCAACTACTGAATGCAGTTAAGTACAAAATTTGACATACGGGTGCTCAGAAGCCGTCCCGAGTTGATAGTGAAAACAGAATTTAAAAATTTTAATTAGTTCCGGAGATATTAATTAAAATGTAGACCCATGTCTAATCAAAAAGCAATCTCAATTACTCAGAATTCACCGCGATTGCATAAAAATAGATATTTTAACGGAGTTAAAAGCAGAAAAAATGGAAAATAATTTAGAAATATTAGTCCGATCGTTACGATTTCGGTACCAAATGAAAGAGGATTTTTTTCTGAATTTAAGTGTGCAAGCCGCTTATCGGTACAACAATTAGATTTTTTTAAATTAACTAAAGTATGAATTATTTGTGGCAACATCATTTCAAATGCCAGACAAACGTCTGGAAAAATGAAATGATAGTAACCGATCAAGATGTCACGTGTTTTACAGTGGTGATAAAAATTGCAATTTTAAAACTTTTTCAAATTTTCATTCACGTTACATTTGAATTAATATTCGGCTTCATATTATAAAGCTACTGTTCAATTTTCATTAAATATCCGCATAAACAAAAAAATTAGATTAAATTTTGTTTTATATTTTGCAGTATATATTTTAAATTGAGATATGCCGTTGAAATTTCGTAATATTTGGTTTTAACGACCGATAATTCGATTATGAATATTTTTGAAAGTAGAATTATTAGGAAGGTCTTGAGGGAGAGGGGGGGGGCGAAGGGAAAAAAAAAAGTTACAGCGTTTGAAATGGTATTATTAGGTTCTAAGGAAAGATACATCGATTGCGAATATTTTCAAGTGTAAAATTATTAGAAGGGACGAAAGGGGGGGGGGGAGGGGCAAAAACATAGAAAAAAGGACGGTTACTTCGGAGAAAACAACGGAAAACCCAGAACACCTTTATTCTTTTATATTTTGCAGAGTTTCAAATTCTGATACTCCTTTCACATTTCGTACTATTAATTTTTAACAGTATTTAGCCCGGAATTACGCAAGTTTCGGAGAAAACCACGAAAAAGTCAGACATAAGTCGTTTTATAATAGTGTTTATATCGTTTTTGTATCTTAGCTTCTAATTAGCATAATTTCAAAAGTAATATGTCATTTTAAAACTTATTTGAATTGAATTTCAAGAGTAGATGCCACAAATTTTTGTCACCTTCCATTAACCGACTACTGTAAGTAATGGAATTTGAGATTCCATGTGATTTAAACGTTTTGAGGTCTCCTGAATCGTTTTTCTTTTGTATATCAGCTACTAATTAAAATAATTTCATAAGTAATACATCATTTGAAAGCTTTGATTTGGAATTGAACGGTAGATTACAGAAATTTCTACCGCCAGATTGCGCTGTAATATTTAAAAATTTCAATATTTCAAATTCTAATTATGATTAAATTATATTTAATACTTCATTCGAAAGATATTTTAAAGTACTTTTATATTATCGAAGGTGAAATTTGAGATTTTACCTGATATACACGTTTTGAGGTCTCCTGATTAGGTTTTCTTTTGTATCTCCGCTACTAATTAAAATAATTTCATAAGTAATACATCATTTGAAAGCTTTGTTGATCTGGAATGGAACAATAGATTACAGAAATTTTTACCGCCAGATGGCGCTGTAATATTTTTAATTTCAATATTTCAAATTCTAATTATGATTAATTTATTTCGAATACATCATTCGAAAGATATTTTAAAGTTCTTTTATATTATCGAAAGTGGAATTCGATATTTCACCTGATTTACAATTTTAAGTCGTCCTGATTAGGTTTTCTTTTGCATCTCAGCTAATCGAGTTAGACCGTTCAAAATTGGTATATGTAGGTTAATTAGGAGATTTAAGTTTGTAAATGTGAATTAAAACAAAAAACAAAAAAAAAAAAATAGAAAGAAAGAAAGAAATAAGTATAGATATTAGTAACATTACAAGACATTGCAAAAACTCATATTATGGTTCTTCTACAAAAAATCATGGAAACTTCGTAACTCAATTAGCCCTACTTCACTAATAATTTTTTTACAATGTATAAAATATCATAAAAATATATCATACTGTTAAAATATTAATCAACATTTATAATAACTTTTACAATTCTCCTATTACTTGGTACTCCCTTGCACTTCTTTGGCGACTTTTGTTGCACATTTCCTGCCGTCTTGGAGGCATGATTTACTTTCCAAGATGGTGGCTGTTGACGTTCTTAACGATCGTTTTTCCCTGCAAATGAAATTTAAAAAATTTGATCGTAATGGAATTTTAAATACAAAATACATCAACAAACGGCATTTTTAAATGTAAATCACATCAACGAGCTGACGTGGATCGCACCAACAAAAGTGGCAATCAATATAATAAAAATAGTACTACAATATATATTATTAAAAGAAAAATATTGAAATTTAGACCTTTTTTTTTTTTTTTTTTTTTTTTTTTCATTCTGTATACATTGCAGGGGTCGGTATCCTTCTGAACTGCCGCGGTCAGTTTAATTGCTGCTGTTTGCTCGCTTCGCGAGCATTTAAAAAAAAAAATCACTGGGTACCCCTAGTTCATCGGGCATGAATCAGTAAAAGCATGAAAATTGATGGAGCCGTGGTCACTATGTTTTCTGCTGTTTGCTTGCTTCACGAGTATTAAAAGCAGGCTGTGAAAAAATCATGATTTTTTTTTTTTTTTTTTTTTTTTTAATAAAAGAAAACAGATTTTTTTGTTTTATTTACATTATTCGACTAAAAATAAATGTTAAGAAATTAAGCATGAAACTTTTTTTTAATTTAAATACATATAAGAAGAAGCAATAAATATAAAGAAACTAAATTAAAAATATATATATGAGGATATTAAAAAATAAAAGTGAACAAATAAATAAAAAATTAATATTAGTCAACATAGGTACATTCCCCCCCCCCCTTTTTCAAAAAGAAAAATAAATAAAGATATAATATAGTACAATAAAAATAAAATAAATAAATAAATGATTAAGTGTAAATAGCTTAAAAGCATATAAGATAATTACTATTTTTTTTAATGTTTTTATTATTATTGTCATTAAAATATACATATTAAAACATCTTGAATATCACATTAACAAATTTTTTTAAGAGAATCTTTTAAGAGAATAATTATTCAATTAAAGGAAATTCAATGAGTATATAATATATATATATATAATACACACACCCAGTGGCAGAAAATTTTGTAGCTGTTTGCGACAGGCTTTTAAAATTTCATAATCTGTCTGCAAAATTTGCGTGTAATCAGGGGTGAAAGTGGCTTACACTCAAAAAGCCTGAAAGCTGATTTGGGACGGGAAGGGGGGGGGGGGTCCTGGCTTAACATCAGTGCTGATCTCGGGCAACAATACACAAACACAATTTTACTACAGAACAATATAGTATAAACAATTGTGTTATTCATTCAATTCATCTCATTCAATTAAATATTTTATAGCAATGTTTGGCACAACACAATATAAATAATTATAAATAATAAAAGTATTAGTTTTAGTTTTGATACAGAATTTTTTTTAAAGTGAATTGTTATTTGAAAGTTGCAGACAAATTTTTTTATCAGTGAAGACATAAACTGTCCGCAAGCCGTTTTTCTGTGTCCGTGACTATGTCGCCGTGTTTCCGCCACTGGGTACACACATTAGTTTATGCAATTTATTACCAATAAAATACATATAAATTCTAAGATTTTTTCAAAAGATTAAAGTTTTAAAAAGTTAAGAAAACTGAAACAACTAGCCAGGCCATTACCATTTCATTTCTAATTTTATAAAAGCCTAAGTAAAAAGGGAAAAATTGCTTAAGAATGTCTTGGCCAGTTAAAAAACACAGTAATCAGAATTAGAAATAAGAAAAGTTAAACATGAAGGACAGAGTGACAGACAAATCAAATGCTTCAGGTTAGATGATACAATATTTATTATCCTTCAAAAAAAAAAAAAAAAAAAAAAACTTAGGGCAGAGAATTTAAGGCTTTGTATAAAAAAATTTGGCTGCAAATGAACGTAGTTAGCTTCAAAATAAGAATAGAAGATAAAAATAGAAGTGTAGAAAATTAAAAGAATCATTTTAAAAATTAATGAACACAGATATTTTATTTATTTTTTGGGGGGAGGGGTATTTGATGTAAATAACAAGTAAGTTCAAGTTTTCTTATGTTCTAAGACTATATAAAACTACATATTGACCCAAAATTGTAAAATTTTATTTTTGATTTAAATCAATGATTTTTTTTTTTAATTAAAGTGATTTTAATCAAGCTGATTTAAATCGGCGTACCCTGATTAAAAAAAAAAAAAAAAAAAAAAAAAAAAAAAATCACTGGACACCCCTAATCATGGGGCATGAAACAGTAAAAGCATGAAAATTGATGGAGTCGCAGTTTCTATGTTTTCTACTGTTTGCACGCCTTGCGAGCATTAAAACCAAAAATAAATCACTGGATACCCCTAATTAGCGATTCATGAGACAGTAAATGCATGAAAATTTGTATAGGCCGCGATCAGTACACTATAGCTGCTGTATGCTTGCTTCGCAAGCATTAAAAAAAAAAAAAAAAAAAAAACATCACTGGACACCCTTATTTCGAGGCGCATGAATCAGAAAATGCATGAAATATGTACTGTAACGGTCAGTATTCCGATGCTAGATCGCTACGAAAGCATTATAAATAAATAAATAATCACTGAATGCACCTAATTAAATCACTGTGCATGAAAAAATCTATACTGAAGCAATGACTATCATGCCCTAACCTTTTTTTTTCTTTGTAAATTTATTAAAATATATACTGAAAAACTTTTGTTTTAAACTTTAATTATTTAAAAACAGTTAAAAATTTAATTATTTAAAAACTTCTTACTTACAAATACCGTGACGGCTATAAAAAAAAAAAAAGTAGAAGAGAAGATAAAAACCATCTTAAACAACTGAATATCCTCACGTAAAAGGAATATTTTGAATTAATTTAAATTAAAATCGGCTCTGTTACGAAAGCTAAACCAATCAGCTAAAGAAATACTAATTTTAATGCTCCCACTATGCGACTAATCAAATGAAATGAAAGCGCTGATGGGCTGCACTAGGAGAAGCAAAATGAGCAAATTCACGTGACCGGCGAATGGGTTTGCCAGGCGCAACGCGTCATCGCCCGATTTGGCGGGGTACCGTATAATAGGATGAAACCCCTTAGGGTGACCTTAGGTGATATTATAATTTTGTTTTCAAATTCATTGATCATTAATGAATTGCTGTTTATTATGCAATAGGCTATATCTATATGTCGAAGTAATCAGTTTTGTTTATCAATATCCTATTGCTTGGAAATGTAAAACATCTAAATAGAATTATATGGAAAAACTCTTGCATAGAAATGTACTCAATTTATATTTATATTAGTGATGCACCGAGTAGCACTTTCGCCGAGTAAGTTGTAAGAAAGAATAACTGACGTATATATATGAAGAATTTTGCGCATCTTGAAATTTAAAAAAGGCTTTTTGAACACAAAATTAAGTTAAATGGCAAACAGCATGTTTTCATGAAACGCTTCAGAACTTTTGTAGTGTATGTACACAGTTAGGTTCATTGTTATATTTGATACTTCCAGCTTAGTGGATTATTAAAACCATAATAACTGATAACTTCATTCTTTTTAGTCTTTCTCAGGTGCGAATAATTCTCAAATAATTCTTAGAGAATATAAAAGTTCCAAATTTACATATGAAATGAGAATATTAAAATAAATATTTTATCATTTCAAACATGATAGACTTAATTAATTTTCAAATTCTAGAAGAGTAAAAAGATAGGTGGTTTCGGGCCATAATTTGCAGAACAACAAATTTGATAATATATTTTTAATAACATTTTAGTATATTTACCATTTTCATAATTATTTTTTTAATTAAAAACCAATCTTTTTTTACAGTTTTGAAAGTGTCTTACTTTTAATTGCACAAATATGTAACTAAAGTTTTATCTACTATATTAGTATTACATAAGGGGTTCTTTTTTCTAAAATATTTTATTTTTGTCTGTTTTATAGATACAATTTTATGTACCAAGTTTTTATTTAAAAAAAAAAAAAAAAAAAAATGCATATTACGCACATACAAGATGGTTATACTTAAATTCTTGTAACTAAAATGGATAAGCTCATATCATGAATCATCTCTATACCGAGTTTGGTGGCAATCTACTTGCCCGTTTTAACTGCAGAAAGATGTTTGCAGCAAAAGTTTAATGACTATGTTTATATTTTCATATTTTTTTAGTTTAGTTATGTTTTAATCTTTCAGTTTCAACATTATTATTATTTTTTTTTTATTTATTTATTTTTGTACAAAGGTGGATAATTAACTATTTAGTGGATCAAACATTTAAAATTTCAATTAGAAAACCTGTTTTTAATAATGTTAATCGTAAGCTCTCTGATTAAAAACTCAACACTACTTTGCTTATTACGCATTAGGGGGAGGAGGTGCTTCGATTTCTGAGCACACAAAATTTCAAATAAAAAATAGTGGACACCCGGAAATTCTCTATCTGGTCAATGTTTATGAAACCATGAAGGTATGAAAACTAATGAAATAATTGCAATTTGCATTATAATTCAATTTTCGAATTTATTTTTTTAAACATGCATCTACAAAATAAATTAAGATTAATTGATTTAATGTACTTACTTATTTCACTTGTAACAATTCATTCTCAACAGAAGGATAACGATTACTGCAGTCTTCATTATTTACCATGAAAGACAAATGCATTTATCACGGTAATAGTCAGTGTTCGAGATCTAATAATACAAATATTTATAAAAACAATAAAAAATAAGACAGCTTCAATTTATAGGCGAACCACCGAACGAGACACAAAATAATCACATCACAATTTTATAATGGCTGCCTTCTCGACCTCTCGACCAAAATATCCCGATGCATGATGGTTACATGGAAGTTGCGCATGCGCGACTTGGATTCTGTACCTCTGAAACTCGAAAGAATTGTTTTCAAAGGCACAAATGAGTTTTCGTGCCTCTGATATAATTCGTTGCGTTGACTGTGCCTTTCACTTCGTCGTGCCTTATACGTTTCCCTTTAAAATCAGAGGCACATTGGTAATGTGCCTTTTATATTATAATAATAGAAGGCACAGTGCGCTCGTGCCTTATATATAAGAGGTACAGTTTTAAGAGTGTAGGGTAGGAGGGACTGCGCACATATGTTGAAGAGATTGCGCTTAATTATAACTACAATTAAATTGTTAATAGTAATAATCACATTTAAATGACATTGTTGTAAGATATTTGTAAACAAACATCTTTCTATTAGAAGTGGATATTTCCATTTAATAATTATAAAATCAGAAAAATAAAAGACATTTAAACAGAATTACAAAAATATATTTAAAGAAAAAATATTAAAGAGACAGAAAAAAAAGAGCAGGACCAGATAGAGGTGAACAATTGTAAAATAACTCTAAATAACACGTTTAACTTAAGAATTAATACATTTCCTTTTTAGCTTCAATGTTTTCTTGTTTGCTGACCAAATTTCTTGTTGTTCACAATACTTGCACTTTTTGTCGGTCAAGCTAATCGTGTAATCATCTACCACAAGTTAACCTGTTAGAAATTTGTGTGCAATGCATTTCCGAGCCAAAAATACGGGTAGCAAACCGTGTGTGCAATGATATATGGCTAGTTCAGCCCACTTTTGAGCCCAGAATCCACCCACCATTTAATTTTAAATAAAGTTTTTTTTTTTTTCCTTCTCAAAAGCTTCCGCACAAAAATGTTAAAGCCCAAAATCTGAATTTCACTTGGTTTGAAATCTTTTCTTTTTAATTTTAAAATCATTTACGTTTATATATTTTATTTTACTGAAATTTGGACGATTAACGTCTTTAAAAAGAATTTTAAGTAGGCTGATAATTTTTGCTTACATTTAGTTTTATCGCTTCTATTTAAGCCGTCAACAGCTGCACAAAACTTGATCATCATACCTGAAAATATTGCAAAACTAAACAGATATAAATTAACATTGCTTTGCAATAAATTTCTTATAGGCTAACATTCGCATTCGAAAGGTAAATCCCACCAGAGGTGTGGCTTTTGTCGATCAAACCACCCCCGAATAATGTTCATTTTCAGATTCTGGGAACAGTCTCCAAAAAGATGCGTCGATTCAAATGGGTTGAACTAGTCCAGTCTTTTGTTCAAGTTATTTTCTGGTATTATTCCAAACATTCAACGAACTCATTCTCATTGTCTTGCCATTACCAATAAGTAGCAAAATCTATATTAGTACGAAACTTTATAAAAATCAATGCGCGATCTCAACTAAAAAGCAAAAGCACAAACTCTCCCATTTTGGTAGGAAACATTGCGCAGTCTTTTATTAATTAATTATTTGCTTTTAGGGAAAATTGTGGTGCCCGTACCGTTAGTCTAGGTTAGTAACTTATGAGAAATCGTTTACATAAAGAAATATTTTTTACTACGACCACTGTATTGAAATTCAAAGGAAGGGTTATGAAAATTCAAGCATTTATTTTTGAAAACGAGACTAAATAATCACGTTATATTCTAGAATCTTAAAGCAGTCAACATATACATTCATGTCCATAAATTAAGGATAATTCAGATTCACACTGAAATCGAAATTTAATGCAAAAATTTCACCTGTAGAAATACCACACACATCTTTAAGAATAATATGCAAATTATAGGAAGCCATCAGATGACGCCGATATTATGTTACAATGATGAAAGTGTAAGAAGGGGGTAGATATGTGTAAAATCACTAATTTTAGATATTTAATTTGCCAACCAAAACAAACCCTTTGGGTCACTGAATATAGCACTTTATCCATGGTTTATGACCATTCAGTTTGATCCTCCAAATGTATTCCTTGTTTTTAATGACCTTTTTTATCTGTTGGCAACATGTGTGTAAAAAAAAGCGTTACTTATTTTTTTCGGCGGCAGTTCGGATGGAAAAATGGTTTCCAGCATAAATCGAAGGGAAAAATTATTCTATAACTGTATACATTTATATAAAATCAAAAATGATAATTTATATCGCAGGATTTTGGATCGAACTTACTGAAAATGATTTTTGAAAGTTATGATAGCAACGAACACCTCCGATTAATATGGATTCAGCACCACCATGCATCAAAAATGTTGTCTTTCTGAATTACATGGATATTTGCTCTAAAGCATTTGCGGAAACGATTTCATTTACTCTAAATAAGATATTGATGCATTTTAGAAGAAGCATTTGTTGATGAAAAGTGTTCTAAAGGATTTTCTCAAAAGAGAGAGCTAAATCAACAGCTGTGATTTCGATAATAACTCTGTAGTAAAAGTGTTTTCTGATAAATATCTATTTATTTATCAAGAAGAATCATTTGTGTGAAAAGTGTTCGAAAGAATTTTCTCAAAAGGGCGTCCAAAATCAACATTTATGAGTTCAACGAAAACTCTGTAGTAAAAGTGTTTTCTGATAAATATCTATTTATTAATCAAGAGAAGAATCATTTGTTTGTGAAAAGTGTTCGAAAGAATTTTCTCAAGAGAGCGACCTAAATCAACACCCATTCATTCATTAATAACGCTGTGGGTGTGTGAAATATGCTCTAAAAGTTTGTCTAAAATTATATTTACACCTTCACAGGGAAAAAGCCATATGTTTGCAATTATGTTCAAGAGTATTTTCTGGTAAATATAGGATAAATAAACATCTGCTCACGCGCACCAATATATCAGGAACAAAAAGCCATATGCGTGTGAATATATGTTGTAAATCATTTGGAATAAAATCAAGGTGTAAACCATCACCAACATACTCAGGAGAAAAGCTGTATGTGTGCGAAATAGGTTTAAACCATCACTAACGCACTCACGAGAAAAAGCTATATTGTTGCGAAATATGTATACCAACACCCACACACTTAGGTGAAAAAGGCCATATGTGGGTGAAAAATGTGATAAAGTATTTGTGCTAAATGCAAGGTTTAAATGAGCACCAATACACTCAGTAAAAAATCCACATGTGTGCGAGAATATCAAATATTAAATCATACAGGTATGTCATAGGTTTTAGATATTTTTCTGGTGAGCTATATGCCCATGAATAATATAAATATAAGTTAAAGAATTGTTCTTTTCCTCCTTATTACTATAATTTAGAATAATCAAGAAGGGGAAATGATTTCCTTTTATCTGTGTTTCCTATAACATATAATCTAGTAATAATTGAAAAGTTTGAGATATTGTTTCCATTATTTTTCACCAATTACATATGTTTTGCTACTCATACACTTTCTTTATAGGTGATATAAAATGTCTGTGTTTTTTATATATGTGTATATATTTCCTAAACAAATAAAACAGATTCATTAATCCACAACGCTTGTAATTTATTCACTTTTTAATGTAAATACCCACTATACGTAAACGGTCATTAAAATTTATGTATGATTTGATTTACAAATTCCCAAAATTTAAAAAATAAAATTCCACCACATTCACACCCCTTATCAATAAGGGATGAGAGCAAAGAAGGAAAATTGTTTTAAGCGTTCTGTGTGCCGCTCTGTGCCACAACCGAATGGTTATGACACAGAGGACGTATGCAGATAATTTTTTACGTGGTAGAATTATCGGCCGACTAGAATGGTACTCAGATAGAAGTATCAGGGGAACTTAGAATCACCGAAAGTGTCATCTCTAGGCTTTGGCAACGATTCCAAAATGATGGAAATGCCAGTCGACGTTACAGTACTGGTCGGCCCCGAGTTACAATGCCGAATGACTACCGGTATTTGGCAGTAACTGCCAAAATAAGCATATAAAGCACAGCATCAGACCTGTCTTGTCAGCCGACTGTAGCCACGAGTGCAACAGTTTCAAGACAAACCGTGTATAGACTTTTGGGAGATATTGGTCTATATGCTCGCAGGCCTGTTAGATGTGTTCCACTCACGGCAAAGCACTGTGCCAGCGGTTAACTTGGAGTAGAGAACATGCAATGTGGACAGCGGCGCAGTGAGCTTGTGTGATGTTTTCCGACGAGTCCAGGTTTAGCTTGCAATGTGATTCACGCCAGACTTTCATATGTAGAACGTCATGTACCCGCTACCACCAATACAACATCATTGAACGACACCGTTACGGTGGGGTAGGAGTGCTCGTTTTTTTTTTTTTTTTTTTTTTTTTTTGGGGGGGGGGGGAGATCATATTGGGCACCAGAACAGATCTGCGTGTTCAAATCGGAAGAATGTTCGGGACATCATTCGGGAACAACATGTACGTTTGTTTAGGGGTGCCATGAGCCCAGAATTTGTGTTTATGGATGACAACTCGCGTCCTCACCGTGCAAATGTTGTACACGGATGCCTACAATCTGAAACTATCACGCACATGGAATGGCCAGCATTCTCACCTACTAGAAGCCGATAGAGCATGTGTAGGACATGCTTTTCCAACGAGTTGTAGCCTGTCAACCACCTCCTACATGTGTACCGGAACTTCGGAGAGCATTGCTTACTGAGTAGAGTAATCGTCCCCAAGATCAGATCAATAATTTAGTACTCAGCATTCCTAGGCGTTGTAAGGACTGTATTTCATCATCTGAGAGACATACAATGCGTTAACCATCATACCAATCATGTAATGTTAAGTTTTTGTAAGGGAGATATTTTTTGTGATTGCTCCAGGGAGCAAAAATCGTAGTTTTTATAAATGGTATCCTACATAAACCACCTTTTTTCGTTCTTGATCTTTTGTTTAATAAATGGACTTTATGAATAAGTCATGTTTGTTTTGCTTCTAAACCTTTATTTGCCTCAGCTAATATTATCCTTAATTTATGGACATGAGTGTACATTCAGTTTGGCAATTCACTGCACATGTTATACAACCACCTGGAATTGCAACTCGCCCACTCTATACTTTCCCGCCAATACCTTATGTGCGCATCTCTCCTACAGCTCGATCTCTCTTACCTTTGTATGGTATCTAAAAAAAAAAAAAAAAAAAAAAAAAAACATCTTAAGTAAGTAAAAAATATGTTTCAAATACATTTTTTGTCTGTTCCATAATGCGGTCGATAAAAGGGTAAATTAATTTAATTTCTTTAATCAACATTTAATGTTTAAAACTTTAATGTCCTCTCAGCAATGTAGAAATCATTGAATATTTTGCATTTGCAATCATTGTTAGGCAGTACCAAAGCATTTTCTATAAATGAGAGTAAAATCGATTTCTTTGTCTATAAACAAATATCGAAGATTAATAATTTTCTCTAAAAGATATTAAAATACACTTTTGTTTCAATTGATAGTTTTAATTATTTCTGTAGGGAAAAAAAGTGCTTAATGAAAGACGTTATTTTAGGTATATGTTTTGTAAACTGTCTTTTTATTAGACTATTTCTTTACGCAGAAATGATAGATGTTCCGTTAAATATAATTATTTAAATTTCTGTTATTACGTCCGTACAATCTAAAGAAAGCAATATATTTTCGTTTATTATTACATCTAAAGTTTTGGATTTTAAATATAGATTGAAAAATATTGACATTCGCAATAAATAACATTTAAATCCTAGAAAAAAAAAACTTTATTTATTAACGAATGAAATGGTGATGAGTTTACCATTAAATAAAATCCACCACTAATAAAAAATCCTTAAAGATATTAAAGGATTTTTTGTGTCAACTGTAATGAGAAAAATATAAATAAATAGATAATATTCAGGGCCGAGTTTAAAGTCTTAAAGGCTTTTTTTTTTTTTTTTTTTTTTTCGTTCATTTTCTGAATGATTAAATTTTGGCTGATTACCAACTATTTAAAGATAAAAAGAAATGTAATTCGTTATTTTACTTAAAAAGAAATAGACAATTACAGCTTGCGTGAAATTTTTCTTTGTAAAGATGCAAACTGGAAGACCTTTATGCTGCCTAAAAGTTCTTATAAATTTTAATGAAGGAGAGTTCTTCTTGCTGCAAAATTTTCAAAATATTTCAATTACTATGTACAAAATTTTCAACAAAATAAAACTCAAATATATTTGAAATATTTTGATAAACAAATAATGCAAATTGAAGGTTTTTTTTTTTTTTTTTTAAGTTTGTTAGAATGTAACATTTAAAATAAAAATAATAATATTTTTAATTATTATTATTATCATTATTATTTTAGTTTTTTTTTTTTTTTTTTTTTTTCGAAATTTTAATGCATATAATACGTTTTACAGAAAATATGTGGAAACTATCATAAATCAAAGTCAGTAACAAAACTAGAATATTGTTGCGGTTACAAAGCTTTCTTCGACATTTTTCTATGCAACTTCCCACAGTACAAATTATTTATTAAAATTATTATTTTCAAAAATTTCATGAATGCAGAAGATTTTCATCTCAAAGATATGTATCAAAAGAAAAATAAATTTAGCGCTGTAGATAAATAACACCTTATGATTTTTTTTTTTTTCTAAAGATTTTTTTTAATCGATAAATTTGTCTCAAATTATCACAAATCTGTAATTAAAATATTCCTTTTTTTTTAAAGTCATTGACGAATTCTTATGAAAAATACTTATTTCGAAATTTTATAACCCACGAGAGTATGGAAGCTATGCCCCTATATAGTACTAGTTATTTTCTGGTTTACTCTTACTATTATAAATATCGTTTTCTCACATTGAAAATCTCATTATGAACATTTATTTAAAATTTTATTCTGTATTAACGTATTAAAAATTAAAAAAAAAAAAAAAAAAAAAAAAAAAAAAAAAAGGATGACAACGTCATCTGCCATACTTAACTATACCCATATCTTATCAGCAATAATTTAGGTAAAGTTCGAACTATATAATAAGTTTTGTTAAATTGCGTCCAATAATTCGTGAGTAAAAAATTTCACAAAAGTCTTTGGGCGCATTCGAAAGTATTTTCCGGTCTCTTCCCGAGTTGGGAAATGACGTCACGCGGGAAGTTCGGGAAATTAGAACTACCATATAGGAGCCTTACGAAAAATGACCGCGATATAACTACTTCCGTACACATCTCATCTTCCGGGGAAACAAATATATAAACAAACATGGCTCCTATATGGTAGTTCTAATTTCCCGAACTTCCCGCGTGACGTCATTTCCCAACTCGGGAAGTGACCGGGAAATACTTTCGAATGCGCCCTATATAGTCATAGATAGATAGTAACACAGACAGTTTGACATTTTCTATCAATAAAGATATCATGTTTAGATTATCTGAAAATGCGTATCTGCATCGAAAAACAGGGGTCGAAATTTTCACGACCATTCCTTCAACTTATATAGGATTATGAGATACTGTATTAAATAGCCATCATAATTAAATAATAATAATAACAATAATAACTAAAAATTAGTGCACTATTCATAGCTGCCAATTATCTCGCAAATTACATAAAATTACTTATTTATGAACAATTTTGGTTGATTTTAAAGCTGTATTTCTGTAATTAAATAATACTAAGTTAACTATTTTTTTAGTGGTATTCAAAAAGCAAGGAAACTCCTTAACTATGACTTTTACAGTGGTATATTTTTAAAATATTTATTATTATTACTATTTTTATTTTGAAAATAACTGTACAGAAATGTAGACAAATTTCATTGAAAATAATTATTATCTAATTGAAATTATCACAGTTTATTAGTCAGAAATACATAAAATTTTCACAAGTGTTTTAATAAAAATGTTTAATAAATAATGCACGAATTTACCTTAAAAAAAATAGTTAAATTATTAAGGGTTTACATGGATTTCAAAGGCTAAAAAGAAGCTCTTTTTTATTCTATTTTTCTTTTAAATATAAAATAAATAAAATGTATTATTCAAAAATTTGAGAGTATAAAAAAGTAACATTTAAAAATATCTTATAACTTTTTATTAAAAAACTATAAAATTCAGTTGGTGGGTCCAACCTATCGGAAGTCCTTCAAAAAGCATTGGTCGCGATTTCATAAAAAAAACTAATGCACAAATCTTATTGGAATTTTGAATATTTTTTTCAAAATAGAGTTGTCTAGCGGTTAAAAGAAGGTAAGTAGGTTGGGTTTAACGTCGTGATCCTGAGACTTGCCATCCTAATTTTGGTTTTCCACGGTGGTGATAGGTGATGTTTCCCTCGCTTCGGTAACCTATTTAGGTATAAATTGGATGTGAACATAGAGGAGATAGAGGCCACGACGGATTTTACGTGCACCAGTCACCATTAGTGTACACGACGGTCTTTGGCCGACTCGAATATCGAACTCACCATATTCAAATTACGAGTTCGGCGATCTACCGACTGCGCTTCGGTTGAAAGAATGTGTTTTCAATATCTTGTTTACAACTACTTTTGCAAAGTTAAGCCTGGGGTAAAATGTGCTGAAAATTGCAGTGCTTTTGCATACAAATCAGTTAAAAATTCAAATTTAAGTAGAAAAAAAATCATTCGTTTAAGCACAATTTAATTCTATTTTAAACACTTAAAATGTCAATAATATCGGTACATTCGTGTTTAGTAAATTGTGTCCACAACTCTTCTGAAGAGCCAGGACTCACCGGCTGATTTTTTCAAAATTTTCAATGAAACATTCATAAAATATTGTTTAAATATTGCTCATTTATATTCTTAAAATTTTGAATATATATATATATATTATGTAAAAAAAAAAAAAAAAAAAAAAAAAAGGAAGGAATATGTTTTTCTTAGCTTTTAAAGCTCATGTAACCCTGTAATTATTTCTTTTTTAGAAACATTTTAAATAAATATGCCTGTTCTAAAAATTAATATTGTTCATTTTAAAAACATCTTCTTGAACGCATTAAAAATGTTGTTTGAAAAATAATGAAACGTATTACAAAGAAAAAAAAAGTGAAAATAGGAAACGCCTTTCAAAGGCATTAAAACACGGTTTAACTATCTGATGACTTGCCTTATATTGAAATTTAAAAATGAGTAAATAAAACACACAGCAGGAATTTTTGTGAAATGATTGTTTTAATTCTTCTCATTTGATATACTTTTTTATGAAAATGTTTCAATGTTGCCTTTTTGGCTACTTTCCAGCAGTGAGTAAAAGAAACGTTTAAAAGGGCTAATGAATGACTCCTACAGTTATTTTTTTAAAAGAAAAGAGTTCACATATGCAGAATGAATTAGATTTTTTTTTTCTTTCCATAAGAAGACAAACAAAAAATTAAAAATTATATAGCTGTAAAGAATGAAATATAGCTTTGAAGCTCTTAAGTACTTATTTTTTTTAAGATTTAATTTATTACAAAGAGTTCAAATATTTTAGAAACATTGATTTTTATCTCTTTAAAATGTGGTATTTACATATCTAAATTGTATATGTATCGATAAATTTAAATATATTTGTATTATTATGAAAATATAATAATGTTTTGATAGTACTGAAGGTATTTTTTTTTTATCATTTCTATTGCGAAATAATTAAAAAATATTGTATTTATTTATTTGTTTTTAAAATTTAACGGGGTCTTTATTAAAATCTTTGTGTATTTCGAACGTGAAATAACGTCTATAACAAGGAAGAAAAAAGTTTGTCAGGAAAATGTGAAAGTGTTTAGTTTTAAATTTCCAATTATTAGGCTTAACTGATAAAATGACAAATGTCAAACAAAGTTAAGAAATTTAATATAAAACAATTATAAAAGACGTAATACTTAACGGTCAAAGTAAATAACGATTTATTTATTTATTATTAACTTTTTTAATGTTTACACTAATTTATTTATTTACATTAAGATGAAATCAGTTACGTTTATAAGTTTTCTTATCGTGACATGCATCAAAGAAGAAATATTTGAAACATTTCTTTCTTTATAATATTTTTAACTAAAAATATTTGGTGTTGTATTGTGCCTTTTATTTTTTTATTTTTCGCAGTGTTTAATATTAACAAATTTACACGACGATATTTATTTATTTATTTATTTTTTAACAATAGTTTCTGTTAATTGCTTATTCATTATTAGTAAGTCCACAAAAGGTAATGACAAACGTTTACCGAATACATATTCATGTTGGAGAAAATAAAACATTCTTCTTCCTTGAAAATTCATAAATAATAGTAATAGTGCTAAAGTAATTATTAACAGTACGCCTACTGAGAAACTCTGAAATATGATACCATGTCATTTAATTATTGTTTAATTTACTGTATCGTATGTTATTATTATTATTATTATTATTATTATTATTATTATTATTTTGTAGTTAAATAAGTGATAAAAAAGAGTACATCTAAAGAATTTATATACATACCGTGCGTCTCATAAGTCTGTAGACATTTTAAAATTCATAAAACTGGACGCGCATTTTATATATATATAATACTTTTTCAAAACAGTGTGTTTAACAAAATCTAGTGTTTAAAAATTAACTTATCACATAATGCAAATACTTTATGCAACTTAATCTAGGGATGAAAAATTGACGTAGAATTCATACCACAATAAATTAAACAAAATTTTTTTCTTATTAAAAAACGTTCGTTTTCATAGATAGAGAAATATTCTAAACGAATACTGGTATGAGTTCTTTGATGTGCCTGTATGGAATATTAGTACTCTCCATAGTATTACGTAATTCTTTACAAAAGCACCAATTTTAAATGTGAAAACGTATCAACGTTTATCTTTGTAACTAAAAAATTCGTAACAGGTAAAGCGGGTAAATTATTAATTAACTGCGTAGATCCTTTGTTCGATTAAACCAATTATCATGTGAGATAAACGTTTTTGACAACCAGCAATTAAATAAGCATCAGGTTATTAGAAAGTCATTAGCATCGATCTAGTGTAGAGTGATATCATAGAACAAAATGTTAACGTTAAAAAAACTGTTATGACACACAATAACTGACTTCTAATTATCCTTTATAAAATTAGAACGTATCAACTAGAGTCAGGCATAAAAACGATAGAAGCGGTACTAAATAGAAGTAATTGAAAAAAAAAATGAATTTAATAGCTATTAAAATTATAAGTAAATTTGAATGCATGTAAATGAATAATAATAATAATAAAATATAATTTCAGTTAAATCATTAAATTATAAAAACTCCTTATTATAAAAAACAATTTAAAGTTTAAAGCTTTAAAAATATAAAAGTATTCGCTGCAAATTTCGTAAAATTTATACAAAAATAACAAGAATATTTTGAAGTACAGATTTATGAGTACATACGATTATTTTATAATTATGTGTCGACGAAAATATAGAAATTACTTTGTCATAAAATCTTCTATTATCAAAACCGAAAGGAATTTAAATATTTAATTAGTACCGATATTTTAATTTTATAAAAAATCAAAATCATTTTTAATTTTTGAATATACTTACAATTTAGGTATATTGTCAAATTTTAGTTACCCAATAGAGCTTTTTAGTTAATGTTGTGTTTTAAAAACTATAACAATATATTTATTTGTTTTTTATTACAATTTCAAGCACCCGAACAATCAAGGCAACATGATACTGATTATTAATATCATATTCATTACCAATTCATTACACACATCATAACAAAAAGAGATCAATATTTATGAGCACTATTTAAAATAAAATAAAAACATAAAGATGTATATATATATATATATATATATATATATATATATATTTATGTATATATATATATTTAATATTTCAATTTATACAAAAATATGTCTGATGTGATAAGATTTTCAAAGTGTTAAAAATTTCAATCACAAGTTTCTGAAAACTCTTGGGTATGATATATAAATAACTTTCGATACAAATTACACTATTCTGCATAAAAATCCGCCCCAACACTATTCCTGCAAATTCCTATGTAAAATGACCTCTTAAATTGGAATATCATGCCCATTTTTCAATTCTCGATGTTTTTTCGGGACGCCCCCCTATTATTTTTCATTGTTCAATAATTTATTATCTATAAATTTGATTTGGAGGGGGGGGGGATTATTTTAAGTGTTAAATATCTTCTTAGGGGCTACAAAGGTGAAAAATTCTAAAACATGAGCAATTGTAGCAAGAGGGAGGGGGGAGCGGAATTTTCCATTGAAATAATTATAAATTACATTTATTACATTTTAGTAATAACTTATTGTTATTATTTATTTTACATTACATATTTTTGTTTTTAAGTGTTAAAATAATTCTTTTCTATCCTCCAAATCAAATTCATGGTCATACAAATACCGCAAAGCTATAAAAATAGGGAGAGGGGTTGGTGGTCGAAGAAAACGATGAGTGATTGGACAAAATAGGGGTCATATTTGGATTCAAGAGGTCATTTTATATAAAAAATCAGAAGGAATGTTTTCAGGGTTGGAAAAAATACATTTTTGCAGCGTAGTGTTGCTTAATTAAAAAATAATAAATTATGTTTTGCTTCTTTTTGTATATTAATAATATGCTTTTTTTGTTTAGAAAGGTAACACATATGACATATTAAAATGGAAACATTTTACAAGTTTGGTTCATGAAAAAAAATAATAAAATAAATAAATAAAAAGAGAAAATAAATAAATAAAAAGATAAGATAAGAAAAGCATATTTGCAGTAATTTTTAGGAATGTATATTATTTTATAATCTTTTATTCAATGGTTTTATAGGGTTGTTCGGAAAGTAACTTCGTTTTTCTCAGCAGAGGACTTAATTGTATTTTTTTCACACCATCTTCACAATTACGCTGCATTACCATTATATATTGTGACAGCTGATATAGCAAGCCTTGCTTGTGAAAACGTTCGCTTTATTCTGCTCAACAGGTTTTGATTGATGCCCTACTAAATAAAAAAAAATCAGAAGCGACAATTTCGGCATATTTTGTTTTTGCTATCATAAGGACGAAAATACTGTTCAAACAAGGAAAAAGTATACTATGTGTGTACAGAAAATTTATTTAAAGAACGCTAGTGTTAAAATTGGTTTACCAAATTTTGCTCCTGCAATTTTGACGTTGAAGATACATTAAGTTCTGCAAAACCAGTTCATGCTAATGAAGACAAAATAATTATTGATTTATTAAACTGCGAAATAGCAACTTGTGAGATCGCTAAAAAACCGATCAAAGTGGAGAATATATAATTTAATAAAATATTTATACAATATAAGAAAATCGTCTTTCGTTTTAAAAGGATAAAACGAAATTCTTTTCCAAATAACCCAATTATAAACGTATGTTTCTAATTCAAAATACTGTAAATATTAAGAAAACTATTCAGTGAAATTTAAATTCAGGAATATTTTTAATATTTTGTAATTGAATGTTATTTATTCCAAAATTTGATAATAATTGCCCAGAAAATTCTGTTAGTAGGGTTGATTACAGTGAAGGAATCATGGAACTCATGAATTATCCAAATATCATGATTGAAATAGTGAGAATCAAAATTTCAGAAAAATATAACGTAAAATAATAAGAGTCCATTTTTCGAATAATTTTTGCAATACTCCATCAAATATTTACATCAACTGTTAGTTCTGAAAAAATAGTTTTATTTCAACGATATAAACTAAGCTGCTGAAAAAAATTATACTTTTTTTTCTTTTTTTTTTTTTTTCTTTCAACTTTAGTATTCAATAAAATAGATTTAGCAGACAATAGTTTAATAAATTTTCGAGAAAACAAATATTGAATTTTAAATGACAGCGATATTTAGTAAGTATAATTTACGAGAAACATGACTAGAGTATGATGTTTTAATGACAATACAAGTAGTATTTATAACATTAACGCTATCTTAAAGTATTGTATGCTCAGATATGACTTTACAATAAATTATAAAGAATATTTTAAACAATTAATTTAGGTAAATCTAAAATAAAAATTAGTTTCTGCCAAGACTCTGTACAGACCATTTCGCAGTTTATGGAGGATATCTATTATACTTTCAGATTCAGTTTAGTATAATGGCTATACAATGATATACATGTATTTAGTTGTGTATCTGTAAATGTCATCGTTACAATACAATAGCGTAATATTGAGGTAGCACATAAGCGGTAATGTAATGCTTCAAGTACTGTATTACATAGTAATTACTGAAATGAACGCACATACAAATCTGACATATATATTGAATTAATATAACATATAATTCTCATTTATGTTGGGTTAAAAGTCTTTATACATATTTCAATAATATTTTTGCAAAGTTTACTATGTATTTGTTTTGGTATTGAAAGCAATAGAATATAAACTAGAGTTCAGTAAAAAAACATCTCTCTCTCTTAAAAATAAAATAAAATAGATACATAAATAAATAATAAATATAAAATAAAATGTAATAGCGAACAAAAGTCGTCTTTTATAGTGAGTAAGTAAAATACCGAGCTTCGAATTTTTTAAAAATATATTTTGAGGGTTCACCTTTACTCCAAAATTTTAAAAGGTTCGAGGAATTTGATAAATTATATTTTTTATAACTTATATATAAATGTATCTCTTTACATCTGCTAGAAAAAAAAAAAAAAAAAAAAAAAAAAAAAATCCTTTCAAATGTTTTCACGGGCTGTCAAAGTTTGAATATTATCAAACATTATATTGAATGTCCTCAGGTGCTCTAAATGTTCATAAAATTTGAAAAACTCAATTTTAATATTATTTACAAAGCAGAATTAAATATATCTCTTACCGTTAAATAGTGAAAGAAAAGCAGAAACATTTCATGCAAAAGTGCGGAAATTTACTGCGGAGTGTCCGTAATCTTTCTTACGACTATTTTTAATATTTTTTATAATTGTTATTTACAATTAAATGAGACAAAAATTGTTGTTTACAATTGACGCTATGAAAATATTTTGCAAAGTGTAATAACTTGGCACTCATAAACGTTGCGCAAGTTTTTAGCGCAATCAGAAAATACCTCGAAGCTCTAATGCAGCAAACAGAAAAAATGAATAAATATGATAATGATATTCCGATACCTCTGATGATAACTCCCGTGCGTCCGCCAATTTTCAGTTTCTTTAGATCTTAATATTTTGCTCTTTATTTGCATAGGTAGAAATTGTAAAATAAAAAGGAGGGACAAATCATTTTAGAAGACATTTAAAGTAACCACTACTCAAGAAGGGGGGGGGGGGGTAAGCAATCTTGTTGTTCTGTTAATAAATTTTGTGTGTTTTCATATTTTTGGTTGCCTTTCCCTCTACAACTTTCAAGTGATGCCACTGACATATTGACCCACAGGTTAATATAAATAATAATGAACAAAATTTCACCCTCTTCTCAAAACGGTTGGCTCTCACTCATCTATAGAGCTATAACTATATGAACTATAGAATATATAGATCACTGGACTTAACTAAACGAAATGAAAATATATTATTTATATGCATAAAATCATGTTTCGTGTAAAATATTTTACTGTAATAACCACCATTCGTTTACAGGGCTACCCAAAAGAACTGGAATATAGTAGAACTAAATACGTTGAAATTGTTGAAAGTGCATTTCAAGTTGTGCTGAGTGTAGTTAATATAGCATTATAAAAATTATGTACAAAATGTTGCGTGCACATAATTTTTAAATGATATACAGGTCTACCAATAATTAAGCAAAAGCATTATTTTTCACAAAATGTAACTTATTTAAGTACTGTATTTTTTTTTTTTTTTTACTATATCCAATAGAAATGCTTAGGAACGTAAATTACATTCTTATACCGGTACGGAAAATAAGTGCATTTTAAGTTGAAATTTGAACGTTTGTTTTCTGCATATTTACACTATTTTAGGTTTCATGAAGCTAAATTTTTAATAGTTGGTCGCTGTATATGTTTGCTGTCAGCAAAACTTAAAATCAAACAATTGCATGCAATTCAAACGTTATATTTTGATGTCCATAGGAGGCTGCTACTTGGAAAGTTAGATTGAAACTCGTAAGTTGCAAGGGGTAATGGGGGGTAAAATGGTTTGAATAATTTTCAATAAACATTTAAATTTAAAAACTGTTTTGAATTCTATATAATTATAATTACTATATTCAAATGGAGAGTTCAGCGGGTGATAGCACCCCCCCCCTACACACACATACACACAGGATTATGTGTCAAATAAAATACTTCCTTTATCTAGTGTGATCTACTTTCAAAACAGATTTATGTACAGCATTAGTTATTTTGCCCCTTAATCTGAAATTTGTCTTAATAATAATGAAATGCAGGGTAAATGAAAATCGTGTGAGTACCACAACCGATTATCTTTGTGTAATTATACTAGATAACTTTAAGTTAGATAATGCTTCTTTTTCTTTTTAGGCTTACAAATATCTTGGCTATACAATTTTACAATGCATTTTTGCCCCCGTAGTATTCCAAGTGATAAAATTCGAAAACTTCTATACAGAATATGAAAAAAGAAAGGATGTTTTTTGATCATCTATATGAGTATGTTTTTTATTTGCATTGAATTTTCAGAATTAAAAACTTATTATAGTATTAATTTTCATTTATTAATGATATGTGTCATGGCATTGCATTATCTTTTTTATATCATTACATTGCATAACTAACTTTAAATTGTTAAATTCTAAAGTAATTAAGCACAAAAACTGAAAAGAGATAAAATGAAGAAATATCAGCAGCCAGTAACTTTTTCAATCATTCAGTATTATTTAAATCTTACTATATTTATTATATATACAAAGTTCTATTTGACACTTCTTGGTATCTGAAATTTTATTTCACATTATATGAATTTCCTAACGCGATTTTTCTTTCATTTATGATAAACATCAATCCGACTCTTTTCAAGGTGTTCACATTTCAAAATTTAAAACAGTAAAAAATAAATATTATACGAAAAGTTATTAACATTTTTAATTATCTAGAAACTTTTTAGAAATGTTGCATTCATCTCTCAGTGTAATTAATTAACATTTTCTTAATCCTAAATTTTTAAATTCCAATGTATTAGTTCTCTTTCACATCTATATTATTTTTTCTAAACGAAATGCCTAACAATAATGTAACTTAAAAGCTTTGCCGTCTTAAAAAAAAAAAAAAAAAGGCAGAATTTCAAGAATTTTTAAATCAGACAGAAGGTTTTTAATCCTTTGTTATACATTTATTTTTATTTTTATTCCTTTTAATAACTAAACTTTTTATCAATGTATTAACTGTCTGCTGTCGTCTTTTATTACTTAAATCTTTAGGTGAAACCAAAATGCCTGGTAACAGTAAATTTGAGAAGAGTGAAAGAATTTTTCAGAAGTGAACAAATTAAAAGAAAATTCATAAATTATTAATATTTTAAATCATCTGGACGCCTTTATATCGTTCTTAAAATAACCTTTTAACGTTTCATTCTGTGCTATTTATAAGTTCTTTTCTAAGTTCTGATTAATTCATGAAAAAATGACTTATTTTTAAAAGATTGTTTTGTTTGTGCGAAATAAACAAGCGTTAGTTAGATTAAATTGAAATGTACATAATTTATTAAGAATTTAAAGAAAAAAAAAAGTTGTGTTTAGTAAACATTAAACAGTAGAAAAAATAAAAAAGAATAAGACAGAATTTAAATCCTTTGTTATAATTCCCTGTTTTGTTTGATTCTTTTTAATAACTAAACTTTTTTATCTATATATTAACTGTCTACTATCGTCTTTTATTACTTATAGCTTTAGATGAAACCAAAAGCCTGGTTATTGCTAATTTGTAAGGAATGAAAGAATTTTCAGAAAAATAAATAAAAAGAAATAATCAACTTATAAAATCATCTAGACGCTTTTATAGTGTGTTTTTTACAAAATGATCTTGTAGCACTTAATTATTTACTATATATACGTTTTGGTTAATTTCTAAAAAAAAAAAAAAAAAAAAAAAAACTTCTTTTTCTTTAAATGGTCGTTTTGTTTGAACCAAACAAATAATTCAAAGCATAAACGAGTCAAATCCAAATGTGCTTGCATATGTTTTATTATGACTTAAAAAAAAAAAAAAAAAAAAAAAAAAAATAACCCTTTAGTAAATATTAAACGGTAGAAACACTATTATGTACAAAACCTTGAATAAACACAGTAAAATGCAATAATCTTACAAAAATAATTTCGGGTCGACAGGACACACGACCGTTCGCCAGGCGGAAAAAGTAGGCCCGGGTGTTGCAGTCAAAGCGGCAACGCACATTGCGGTTACCATTGAAGAGCAAAAACATATAAAGTCGAATGTAAATATAAATACTGGTGTGAGCAGAATTATGAATTAAAAGAACAAGATAAACAAATAAGATTAAAAAATACAACAAAATCTACATACATCAAAAATATCAAAATTATGCGAAAATCCAAGTTATGTGAATAACATCCAAGCATCAGAAGGGAACGGAATGAAAGAAAGATCATTAACAAGATTTTTCGAATTTTTAAACATGTAAAAAGCTTCATGGACACCCAAATGGGAAGAAGATACAGTAAAAGAAATTATGTTAGTTTAAGAAAAATCAAAACGATGACCCTGAGACCAGCAGTGGGAAGCAATAGAAGATTTGGAAATCTCTTCATTACGAACATTTCGACGGCACTCATGTATTCTATAATTCAAACACCTCCTAGTTTGTCCAATATAACATAAACTGCACGACAAACACGGGATTAAATAACTGCCAGAACGGTTTTCAGAGGGAATGAGAACTTAAAGGGAATATAATTTTATTTTGTTGATGGGTTTGTAAAGAACTTTAAATCAAACAGTGAAAGAATTTTAGGGATTTTAAAAGATAGTGATGAATAGAAAGTTAAAACAACTGGGATGAACTGAGATCGTTCAATTTGGGATCAGAACTTTAGATTTTAAATGATTAATTTCTTTAAAGAAATTTATTATTTAAAATCTCTTGCTCTTTATCGTGGCTAAAACTTAATCTCTCTATTATTGATAAAGTTCCGTACAAATTCAAGAATCCTAAACGTTATGCTCCCAAAGTGAACGATCATAGCCTCATCCCGGTTGTTTTACCTTTTTATTCATCATTTTCTTTTAAAATCTCTAAAATTCCTTATCCGTTTGGTTTTAAAGTCATTTACAAACCCGTCAACAAAATTAAATTATCTCCTCTTAAAGATCCCATTTCTACTGAAAACTGTTTTGGCATTTAGTTAATTTCGTTTTCCTCGTGCAGTTTAGGTTTTATTGGTCAAAATAGGAGGCGTTTAAAACATAGAATAAATGAGCACCATCGGAATGTTCGTAATGCAGAGATTTTCAAATCTTCTATTGCTTACCACTGCTGAGCTCATGATCATCGTTTTGATATTTTCTAAAACTAACATTATTTCATTCCCTGTCTCTTCTTCCCATACGGATATCCATGAAGCTTTTTACATATTTTAAAATTCGAAAAATGTTGTTAATGATATTTCTTCCACTCCGTTCTTCTCTGATGCTAGGAAATTACTCACATAACTTGGCTCTTTCTATAATTTTGATATTTTTGATATTTTTAGATATTTTTAGATTTTTTAATCTTACTTATTTATTTACTTTCTTCTTTTATTTAATAATTCTGATCACACCAGTATTTATATTTGCATTCGACTTTATATTTTTTTTACTCTTCACTGGAAATGATTTTGTGTGATGCCGCTTTAACTGCAGCACTCGTGCTTATTTTGTTCGCCTGACGAAGGGTAGTGTGCTCTTTCGAGCCGAAAGAATTGTTGCGAGATTACTGCATTTTATGGTGTTTATTCAAAGTTCTGTACGCAATACTTTAAAACGTCAGTTCTGTGGTGCTTTCTTATTAGGTAGAATCAGTACTTGTGTATTTTTCCCATTGTCTAAATTAATTATCTCACTTAATGTTAAAACCATTTGTTAAAAAGTATATTTTTAAAATTATAAAAATATTCTATTCTTGGTTATTTTTATATAGAGTAAGAGCTTAGGTAGTAGACCCCGTAAAAATATTACAAAAGTTTAGATTTTAACTCTGAAAACAAATTAATTCTGGGATGGAATCAAGCAGTATTCAGGGTAATTTTTTCCCTCTTCTACTATTAATGCCTCGAACGACAAGCATTTCAAACTATCGGTTTTGCAGTAACGGATGTTTGACAGAAAAAAATTACAGTTTCTGTCATTTTGGATTTTTCTTTTCTTTTAGTTTTGAAAAGTTGCTAAAATTTTGTTTGTTTTTTCTTTGCTCAATTTTAAATGATTTTTTTTTTCTAACTTTATTTTCCTTTGACTAAAATTAGTATGTGTAATTTATTTGTAGTGTTATTTTTTTATTTTTTTTATTAACATATAATGAAAAGTTATATTTTATGGGTGTTCATTATTGGTATCTAAAAACACCATCATGAGCCATTAGTGGACACCCCTGTCCACTACTCGCGCATGTGACTTTTAAGGCGAGACAATTAGTTGACACAAATCAGTAAACTTCCAAATTTAGAAGGGGGAACGAAATGGGAATCCACTTCAGTCGTCGGATACTTTTGATAATCTAGAAAAATTCTTAAAATTTCTGTTTATTATTCCGGTAAACTGTTTAAAATAAGGATTAAGTTTTTAAATATATTCGAAACTGTAAAAGCATAGCCTCCTTAACTAGATGCCTGTTGCGTAGCTCGAAAACTAGGCAACTGTTGAAGCGGTAGACAGCGCCACCTGGTACAGATTGCGCGACTTTTTTATTCAACAACCACCAAAAATTTTTTTAAGTGGGATATGATATACATAAAAGGCGAATAGAATCGAAGAAAAGTCGATTTTATATATCATGTATCACTTCTTTAAATTATTGGTGACAGTTGAATAAAAAAGTCCCATAATCTGTACTAGATGGCGCTGTCTACCGCTTCAACTGTTGTCTAGTTTCTGAGCTACGTGATAGGCATCTAGTTAAGGAGGTAAAAGTCAATTATATTATTATATTATCAAAATAAACAACTTATTATCTTCCTCAAATTACATATATGAGCAAATTAATATATAAGCAGTATCTGAATGATTTATGTATACTTTTATAATTTTATGTGTACACTTATGAGAAAACTTATGTAATTTTAGCCATGAGCAATTTAACTAATTATATAAGACAGAAAAAAAATTACAATTCTTAATCTAAATAAATATTATTTGGAATTTTTAATGCAAAATATTTAAAATTTTTGTTTTATATTGTTCGTAATTCAACTGAAAAATATTTTAACAATTTTAAGTGTAAATAAGTGAATCAATTTATATGTTATGAATAAGGCTAAATATATGTAATTTAAAGCTAAATATTTTAACTGTCCTCATTTTTAATGCACTTTAAAATTAGCACCTCCAAACAAATCCAGCTTATAAAACATTATTTTTAACAGGACTAAATATGAATGCATCTTAAAGTTATGAGAATATTTTGAAAATACAGTATAAAACGATTTTTATTTTCATACAACGCGAAATTTAAAATTGCTATTCAAATATATTCTATTCGTTAATTCCTATATAAGTAGAGATAAGTTTGGATATAAAATTAAATGAAAAATCGTTAAATCATAACATTTACCAGAATTTTTCAACATTAAAGTCTATATCATTAATATTAAAAAATCTTTATTTATTTAAAAATATCTCTTAGTAATATAAATTTTATTATCATTTTCTTAGCCACTTCGTTAATGTTTTGACTTTTAGATTACATTCCTATTTTTATGTTATACAAATAGATAGTATAGTATAATATATAGAATTATAAAAAAAATGTTATAGGAAGAAATTTAATTAACCGGTCAATATATTTTTCTGATCCTCGATGTATCAAATTCTTTAACCCATTTAATTCCTTTGCCTTGTACGATATATATACATGTACAGCTCCTTAAAAAAAAAAAAAAAAAACTATGACTTAGGCTATCATTTATTAAATATTGCTTTTAAGCATATATTGTAAATTGGAAAAATGCGAGAAAACAGTACACTGCTAAAAATTTGGTGTTAGTTTGAACCAAAACTTGAAACCGAAGCAGTTGCAACCACCGATGGCTTAACCTTTCACCATGATTTGGTAATTTTATGTTGAAACAAATATTTTTATTATGTTTAAAATGAAAAAAAAAAAAAAAAAAAAAAAAAGTCATTATTCGACCGAGGCTAACAGAAGACATAATAGAAGACCTTCTTGTCTTAAGTCTAACTTGCTAGTACCGTGCCGTGCTTTCTTGCCGCTAATTGTGTTTCGCTGATTTTGATAAACTGGGCTAAATTTTCTACGCCATTATCTTGACCCACTGGTGAGTTGTTACACAAAATTTGTACTTCACTCTATGTTTTCGACCACGTCCTTTAATTTAAGCTCGGTTTGCTTTCAAAAAGAATTTTACTGATTCATAATTCCTAGACTGTATATATTAGATATTTCTTTCTTCTTACAATGATATATTTCCATAAACTTTTTTATAGTAACATCTGGTTTGTGATCAATTGAATAAAGAACGTTTATTTTCTTGTGATGAATGTTTGTTTGGAATGACATAATAGCACGTGATCTCCTTTCACAGATTTTATTTTCACTTTCCAGCATACAGCCGGTAAAAACATACACTCTCTTTTCATCGCGTTAGCGACGCCATCTCCAGAATACAAAAGGTATCTCCAAGTTTTGGTGCAACTGAAACCCAATCGCAAGAAGTAGAAAATTAGTAAGTGAGATTGAACCATATTATGATATTCTTATAACTTTACTTCATACAGTGGTTTAAGTTTGAACTGGCAATGAAAAAAATTGTAGCATTATACGTTTATTAGTTGGCATACGAGCATTGTTTAATAAAAAATCTCAGAGATTGACAGATGGAAAAACTTTATTTTTCATCATCTTATTCCATTTAAGTGGTTTAACAAAGTTTCTCGAATGCAGAAACTATATCGACAAATCGCATTTCAGTTTTTACAATCATGTTTTGTGAAAAATAGATATATAAAAATCATCATTAGTATTTTAATTTTTGACTTAATCGAAGCGTGATTTTGTTTAAATATGTTTGGGGATTTTCAATAACACTATGCAAAATTTTAACAATTGTTAAAAAATAAAAGAATAAATAAATAAAATAAATATAGCTTTCAATATGTTATATACAAATCGCGATGGAAGACTCACAACTAAATAAACGACAGCAAAATTAAATAAATGAATACTTTGTTTTAAAACTAAATTGTGAGTATTTTTTTTCTTTTTTTCTCTTTTTAATTTTAACACAGAGCATTTACAATAAATATTAAAATTTTATGCTTCATTTAAAATGGTATGAGGTAGATTTGATTAATTTCGTATTTATTTGTACAGCGTTATTATATTTAATTTAATAAACTACAAATTTGGTGGATGTATGTTTAGAGAACGTATCAAAGATTTTAGGTTATAAATTTTACTTAAGGAATTAAAACTGAAGTCGGGGTTTTTGAAAAATATATACATATATACTCATAAATTTATCAATAATTGAACATAAACAATTTTGTATTCCATACATCTTCTTTTAAAGAACTAACTCTTGTAATTTTCTCAAGTAATAATACATTTTACTTCAAAGTTTGTAGAAAATTTAATGCATGTTTTCTTGTTGTTTTGTAATATGCAAATATTTCCACACAAATATTTGCATAATTAATTTTAAAATAACTTTAAGCAAAGTATAATAAATAAAACTTATCAATTAAAAAATTAATAACAATGAAGTTATATACCAAAAAGTTAATGCATTATTTTTATGATTTTAATTGTGACTTATACACTTTGTGAAAACGATGAAATATGACTTGACTGTGAAATTTGAAAAAAAAAAAAAATAAATAAATAGATAAATAAATAAATAAAAGAATAAATAAAAATTTTTCCATTCCATAATAAATATGTTATTATTTTTAACTAATCATTTATCAAAGAAATATTTGTTTTAGCGCTTTGCGAAACTGTTTCGTTATCACGATGTTCATAATGTCTCACAAGTTTAATTAATGAACATATGCCACTTTATAATTACAGAGTGCACAAAATTTGCTCTTTTCTTTTTATAGCTTTCAGAAATTTTGCTTTTAATATTTATACTCTCTCCCTGTCATGTATAATTAATTATGTATTAAAAAGTTAAATATAAATAATATTACTTTTGGCACAGAATTTTCAACTATTTAAAAAGAAATATATATAATAGTTTAAAATAATAATATAAATAATAATTAACAAAGAAAGTATAACTTAAATTAAAACTTAAATAGATTTTAATTTTGAACGAGAAGCCTATATATATATTTAACTGTATTTTGTCGGAAAGAGAGAGAGAGAGAATTTCGATATTTTTTGAAAGATAGACAAAATTTCAAAAACGTATGCTACGAGCTACCAAAATATATTTCACATGATCACTACAGATGGCTGAAAAAGTATCCGAGCACTAGCGAAAATTCCTATGTAAGAAAAGTACACTTAATACTGTTTTCTTAAATATATCCTTGTCTAATCGTGTTCTTAGACTGACGAAGAATAGGATTCGAATAGAAAATAAATAATCAGCAATAAATTTAATAAAGGTGTAAAAAATACTCTAATACGCACTGAAATATTATCGCCCAAAACTCGCAAATCAAATAAGGTTGTGTATAAATACCCCAAAAATTTCCCCAAAATGTCCCCAAAATATTTTATTTAAAATGATATCAACAAAAAGTAGAATTAGAATTTACATATTGACAAAAATACATCAATAGTCCCTATTCATCTCGTACTTAAAAAAAAAAAAAAAAACTTTTCATTTGCTAAAGCAGTTTAAAAATTGCTCACACTGAAGAAATAAATCGCCATGGTCACCCATTTGTTCAGTGAGCAACAAAGTGCAAGATTTAATTTTATAGCAGCTATAGAGCGCGACCAATCTATATGTAATATAATATATTTGTGAGGCTGCCTGCGTATTTCATTTATTTACTTAAAACTGATTACATAAAATATTTCAACATTATATTTTTCAACTGATAATATGTATTATCCCATTATTTGTAGTTCCTTTTTACTTTCTCTTACCCATAAGGTTGTGAAAGTATTGTTTTTGGCTCGAAATTTCGAAAGTGAGTTTATGTTATATTTACGCGTTTTGATCTCAATACGAAAATCATGTTTTTAGCGGTTGGTCTGTGTGTGTGTTTGTCTGTGTGCTTGTCTGTTATCAGCATATCTCAAGAATAAATAGTAGGAGGAAGTCCAAACGTGGTATTCTGAATGTGCATCATATAGGGATACTACACTAAGCTTTTAGTTGAGATGAAGTAAATGGTTCGTGTACAGGGACACACAAGAGAATTCAAATACATTACATCCCCGAGGGAAATAGAGTTTAAGATCTATAGACTGCATTAAACCAAATGAAATAAATATATATTTTTTTTATATGCGTAAAAACATGCATCATGTAGATTATGATAGGGAAATCGTTCACTGTTTTTTTACAGGGCTACACGAAAGCACTAGATTATTGTGCGACAATAGTTGAAAATTGATGGAAATGCATTTCAGGTTGCGCTGTGTATTTCTACTACAGGATTATATTTAGGTGTACCATGTGGTCTGTACATACTCTCAAAAATGTATACAGGGATGCAAATATATAACGAAAAATATTCTTTTTTCTTGTTAGTGGAAGTGCTTTACTATCATATGTTATGCTCACGAACGCTGCTCAAGAATTGTAATGAATTTCTCTTAGACATATGGTAAATAATGTATGTTTTTAAGTTAAATATTCATCGCTTTTTTTTTTGCATATTTACACGTTTTGAGGCTTCCTGATTACCGAAGTCAAGTTTTTTTAACGTTTGATGTTTGTCTGCATCTGTTAGAGTAGATTAAAAACAAATAATTTCAGACGATCTAAATGTTGAATTTGAATTTAATAAGTTTGTTACTAGAAAAGTTTGATCAAGCTTGATAAGTTTCAAGGAATGTTGCGTGTGAATGTTGGCTGAATAAAAAAGTTGTATGTGAAAGTTGTCTTTTTCTTTCGGAATTTTTAGTAGTATGTTTGCACGATTAATTACGTAAAAAATCCGTATGTAGACATATTGATGGAAGAATCAGGGGAAAAAGGCGAGTTCACCACCTTGAATCAAAGGAAAGAAATAATTTGAAATTATTATAACATTGTTTATGTGCTAATTTCTAAATGCAGTACTGTAATATCTTCATTTTCTAAAAATAATTCTGTAATTGATTTCAATGAATTTTCAGAAGAGAAAAAGGTATGTACAGAAAATAAATATTTTTAAACGTTTGAAAAAATGAACAAACTTAAAAATATTTTCTTAGAGAAACATATGTTTCATAAATTTTAATTTGTGATTCTTTTTCTACTTTCTGAGAAAGTTAAATTATGACTTATTGAGCAATTAATAAAAAATATTAACTTTACATAATAAGTTAATTATTATTTTACACGAGTCGTTTATCATACGGATATTAGTGTCAGACTGTGATATAGCCGTTTTGCTAACACGATGTTAATATTTTTTCCAACTTTGATTAATGAATATATGCTGCTTTGTAAATGCGACGTATAGGAAATTTGCAATATTCCTTAAAAGACTTTTTGTAATTTTGACTTTAGAAACACATTCTCAATTAACAGACTGTATAATTAATCATATACTAAAATTTTGTAATTTCAACATATTTAGCTCTGGGACTGGAATTTAAAATTAGTTTCTTAATTTTTCATAATAATCCTGATAATAAATTATATACTTCGCATAAAGGTTTTAGCTATAATTATTAACACTCTCTAATAAAACAAATTATGTTTCTATAAATAAAAAGTACATTTAGAACACATATTCAATAATGCTTCACCTTCCTTTTTTTTTTTTTTTTTTTTTTAATACTAAATATATATATACACGCATGTATTCTTTTTCTGATAAAATATACGTGAAGAGATTATCATAATATCTATAATAAGAATTTTACAAAATTCGGCAAAAGAAACACACACACAATATATATATGTTGATTTAGGCAAAACACATAGCATCATAATTTTGTAATGTTTTTCTATTTTTTATTCGTCATTATCGAATAGATACGAGTATTAAATTGCGCTGAAATAATTGTTGTAAACAGGTAAACAAATTTATATACGACTAATGTATTAAAATAAACTTTAAAAATTTTATGATTTAATTTAATAGAACAATCAACATTTGTGCTCCACGTTTAATGATCAAATATATTTCATGTGGGATTAAAGGTTTATCTCTAATTTATATAGATTTAAGAAATTATCTATATGGGATTGAATGTGTACCTAAAATTTACAGAGGATTAAATATTTAAGCAGGAATTATCTAGAATTACGCTGTTTTAGCATACAATAAAGTATTTAATTATTCAAGTAAAATTTATTACATGATTTATGTTTATTTTAAACTTTCAAGGCGAAATTTGAAATTTCAGTATAATCCAATTCAATTTTCACTAAATAAATTTCATAAAACTAAAGCTTTTTATTAAATGTTTAGTAATGAGTGATCTCTATGATGGATGTATACGTTTGCATACGCTAAAAAATATATTAAAAAACTGATATTTAATAGAGAAATTAAAAATATTTTAAACAAGTGGATCTGCAGATCAGTATATATACCTGTATGTAATTGATATATAGATGTAGTTGACTCTCTACATGATCAGACACGTTTGAGGAGGGATGCCGTCTCACAAAACCAGTGTTGTATCTATCTGTCTATATCTATCAATCTACAGGGTGGGCGGAAAGTAACTCCCTACTGTATATATTTTTTCTCCCAAACGTATGTAGGTATGAAGGCAATTTTTTGTACACATTTAGTTTATTGTGTGGCATGATAATTACAAAAGTTAACAATTCAATGTGTGCCCAGTATTTTCTATACACTGTCTTAAACGAACAATTACGTTTGCTACGGCTTTCCGCGAGAAATAAATTACAAATGTCAGTCTTATCGTTACAAATTTGGTACCAAATAAAAGGGGCGATTTTTCTGAATCCAGGGGTGCAAAAAGGTCTTCGACACGTCCATTAGATTTTTAAAAAATAACTAAAGTAGGGAATCAGGAAAATGAAACTCAACAGGAACACCACTCATGACCTCACGGATTTTGTACTCAAGTTCACCAAGAGTTTCATGTTTGCTGCGGTACACTTTTTTCTTATCCCACCCCCATACAAAATAATCGCGTGTGGTCTTGACTACGCGCAGATCATTCTGTAGAGCCTCGGTAGCCTATCCAGCGTCCAGTGAATCACTCATCAAGCCACTGCCATATATTAGATATATGAAAAAGGAAAAAAAAATATTACAAATAATGCCACACTACAGTCTACAAAACAAAGTAACTTTCATTGCAATCTACACATAACATCAATAACTATTCCAAATTCAAAATAGGGCGTTACTTTCCGCCCACCCTGTATATAAGTATATATATTTCACTGTAACTCAAAGTATTATGTTAATTCCTTGTAATATCTAAATTTTTGTACAAAATTTTATGCCAAGTGATTTCATAAAATATCGCACACATAATTTGTGTTGCCCTGTAAACTAATTATCAATTCTATGCCTACCATTTTTAGACAGAAACCATATTTTTTAAACATCTTAATAATATGTATTCATTTCACTATGTTTAGCGGAGAGTAACCATGCTAAAATGCATTTATAGGAATACTGTCTGTAGTCTGTATTATTGTGAAATTATGTTTTGTGCACCTGTATACGAGCCATAAACATAATATACCCGAACAAAAACAATAATTATAGCTAACTACTTGTTACTTACCAATATTTGAACAAAACTTCACATCTTTTGAAGGATTACAGATTGTCGTCTTACTGACTGTCACCCCCAGTAAATAAATCATTTAGTCTATGCATAAAAAATGCATTTAAGTATCATAATAATACAGAGGCTGTTTGCACATTTTTTAGACGATTTTGATGGAGTGTACTGAAGCAATTTCACTCATATTTCGAGTTTTATTTGTTCAGTATGATAGCCCTTGTTCTTAACTAACATTCTACATCATAATTTCGATGATAATAACGCTTTTTGTAATATCGGAAGAGGTATATATTTCTACTCCTCTTAAACGGCTTTCCAGAGTCCACAAAGCGTTGTAGGTCGGTGTTTGGATAATGTTCATTTTAAGAATCGAAAAACACAAAAATCCAACAGTGATACATCAGAAGATTTAGCAGGAATGTCAGTGAAGGGTATGGTTTTAATTCCCGTTTTTTGTTCCATTTTTTTCTAGAAAAGAAATTGCGGATTGTGATGTGTGGCTGCTTGTTTTGTCTTGATACAGTTCAACGGATTGATAGCATTGTGGATAAAGATCTGGATTTTCATTTTTAAAAATTGGAATTAAAATATGTTCTTGAGAGTATTTAGAATTGATTTTGATATTTTTGTCACATTTTTTGCTTTTATCTTGCGCTTGTATGAAAAACCAGTGGCAATCATAAATCCTTTAGAAAAACTTTCTTTTGATGCTTTGAGCCATGTAGCAAATTTTTTTTTCTCCACTTTTGTGATAATAAATTGACCTTTTTTTTTATTGCAACCACTTAAATAGACCCAAGATTCATCTGTTGTTGCAACATTTTTCCATTTTTCTCCTGATAAATGCTTTTCATAAAGATTTCACTAAAAACTATCTTTGGAAAGAGCGGAAACCTATCCTTCTATCCACTGCCATTTTAAAAGCGTATTTTTGCATAAAAACAAAAATTCTAAATATCACAAGATAAATAAAACTTCCAAAAATATAACTGTTGTGAAAATAAAATTCTCCATTCAAACGATTTTTTCTTACTGCGAAATAAAATCGTCTAAAAAATGTGCGAACAGCCTCTGTATATGTTACTCATTTTTTAGATGCAGAATAAACATGTTAAAATGAGCTTAAATAAAAATCTGTCCATAGTCTTTAATATTATGAAATTCTTTTGTGTGCCCCTGTAAACGGACCATAAACATTATATATATTCCAGTATAAACTATACAACTTATTCTTTGTAGTTCATGAATAATTGTACGAAATTTGACATAATTTGAATGATCCGTATAACATTATCGGGAAATTTTTTGAGGTCCTTTAGATTAATTATTGTCTACGCGCACAGTTTTCTACAGAAAAAAAAAATGTTTTTAGCATCATAACAATGTATGTCAATTACATTTTGGTGATTGTAGTGTAACCGTTTTGTTTAAAATGTGTTTAAACGAAGTTTTGCCCATAGACAGTAATGATAAAAAATAATTTGGTGTGTTCCTGTGCACGGAACCATGTCTCCGGACCACCTCTAGGGGTGTGTCCCAGACCTTCGCCAATTTCCCATCTGCGCAGCACTATTGCGACGTAAACCCCAACCAACCAACCTGTGCAATAATCCTGAATAATATACATACCAAAATATTTAGAGCTATATTGGCCAGTAAACATGTGTAGAACTTTTACAACTATAGAACTATAGAACTATAACATACATAAGTTGACAGTAAGTAAAATATATATAATGTATATAATATATTGTAATAGAAGATAGAAGATAGAAGTAAGTATAATATATATATATATATATATATATGTGTGTGCGTGTGTGTGTGTGTGTATGTAATATACATAATATTTCTATAATATACATAAGTTGTATATTATAGAAAACTATACAACTTATTCTTTGTAACTCATGAATAATTGTACGAAATTTGACATAATTTGAATGATTCGTATAGCATTATCGGAACAATTTTTAAGGTCCTGTAGATTAATTATTGTCTACGCGCACATTTTCCTGCAAAAAAAAATGCCTTTAAGCATGTTAATAATGTATGATAATTTCATTTTGGTGATTGTAGGGTAACCGTTTCGTTTAAAATGTGTTTAAACGAATGTGTTTAAACTATCTATAGACAGTAATGAAAACAAATGGCCTGTCCCTGTGCAAGAATCCTGAACAATATGCATACCAAAATATATAGAGCTACATTGCCGCGTAAACATGTGTAGTAACTTGTATGATGTCGATCGGGCGATTTGTGTGGTTGATATCACATTACAAATAAATTAAGTCCATAAACTGTAATGATAAGAAAACCTTTGGTGTGTCTCAGCATGCACATTACAAGCATGAGCATGTGTTAATTTATTTTTTATTTTTTTTATTTTTTATTGTTTGTTATTTTAATATATATCCACTAATAAATGTAAGAATTTACGTGAAAATTTTTTGGTTTTTGTTTTATTTATATATATACGTTGTGATATGTACTGACCGAGCGTTGACAGGTTTTACATATCCTAGATATACATAAATAATCGGGCACTTTTCATTTCAAATGTTTTCTGAAATATCTAGAAAAAATTTTTACTTTGGGAATGCTAGCAACATGTAATTCCTCATATATTTCAGATAAAGTTTTTTACCAATAACTGAAAAAATAAATAAATAAGAGAATGTTGAGAATCGATTTGTAAAAAGTAATACTTGGAGTGCCTTCTGGCTGTAGTATATGATTATAAAGTTTCTTTGTATTTTCTGCATTAATTTTTACAATATTGGCGCATTTATTCATGGATATATAAAAATTTTCTTAACAAACTGAAAAAAATACCTAAATACTTAAGATTTTCGTACATTAAAAAAAAAAAAAAAAAAAAAAAAAAAAATGGCCTGCAAGATTATAACTTGCAGAGTATTAAATTAAATGAAATGCTAATTTGAGAAAAATTTATAAACTACATTAGACACAGCATACTTTGCAAACATAATATAAAAGAATATATTATGTTTGCAAGAAGAGCAGAGTCTGTCTCTGTGTGTGTGTGTGTCTGTCTGTCTGTCCGCTATAGAAACCTAGGCCGTTTCACCGAGCGGGACCAAATTTGGCACGGTTAGTGTTTACGACCCGAGAAAGACAACGCCGCAAGCGATTTTACAAAATTCGCCCCCCAAGGGGGGGGGAGGGGGGCAAAACGTAATTTCACAAAATCCTTCATTTCTCAAACAAAAAAACAGATATAAATAAAATTTTTCCTTTAAAATATAGCTAATAAAAATTTCTAAAAATTGGTTTCTGGAATTTTTGAAATTCGGTCCCTAAGGGAGGCGGGGGGGCAAAACGTGATTTCGCATAATCCTATATATCTCAAAAAAAAAAAAAAAAAAAAAAATAGATATACGTGAAATTTTTGCTCTAAAATATAGCTAATGCAACTATCTAAAAACCAATTTCTGGAATTTTAGAAATTCAGCCCCCATGTGGGGCAGCAAGTGGGGCTATGGAGCAAAAACAAATAGAAATACAGTTAGGCTGTTCAAAATTGGTACAGATAGGTTTTAAAGGCCTGCAAGTCGAATGGGGATATTTTCGATTGAGTAAAATTATTAGGAGGGGCAAGAAGGGGGGAGGGGGGGGGCAAAAAAATAAAAATAGTGTCAGATCGTTCAAAATTGGTACATAGAGGTTTTCGATACTTACAAATCGATTGCAGATGATTTTGAATTTGCAAAATTATTTGGAGGGGCGGGTAGGGGGTGGGGCGGTAAGGGGGGCTATGGGGCAAAAACAAATAGAAATACAGTTAGGCCGTTCAAAATTGGTACAGATAGGTTTAAGAGGCCTGCAAGTCGAATGGGGATATTTTCGATTGTGTAAAGTTATTAGGAGGGGCGAGAAGGGGGGAGGGGAGGGGGGGGCAAAAAAATAAAAATAGTGTGAGATCGTTCAAAATTAGTACATAGAGGTTTTCGATACTTACCAATCGATTGCGGATGATTTTAAATTTGTAAAAATTATTAGGAGGGGCGGGTATGAGGGTGGGTAGGTAAAGGGGGCTATGGGGCAAAAACAAATAGAAATACAGTTAGGCCGTTCAAAACTGGTACAGATAGGTTTAAGAGGCCTGCAAGTCGAATGGGGATATTTTCGAAAGTGTAAAGTTATTAGGAGGGGCGAGAAGGGGGAGGGGAGAGGGGGGGGCAACAAAATAAAAATACAGTTAGATCGTTCAAAATTGGTTTATAGAAGTTTTCGATACTTGGAAATCAATTGCGGATATTTTCGAATTTGTAAAATTATTAGGAGGGCCGAGAAGGGGGGTGGGGCGGTAAGGGGGGGCTATGGGCAAAAACAAATAGGAATACAGTTAGGCCGTTCAAAACTGGTACAGACAGGTTTCAAAGGCCTGAAAGTCGAATGGGGATATTTTCGAAAGTGTAAAGTTATTAGGAGGGGCGAGAAGGGGGAGGGGAGAGGGGGGGCAAAAAAAACAGTTAGATCGTTCAAAATTGGTATATAGAGGTTTTCGATACTTACAAATCGATTGCGGATATTTTCGAATTTGTAAAATTATTAGGAGGGGCAATAAGGGGTGGGGCGGTAAGGGGGGGGGCTATGGGCAAAAACAAATAGAAATACAGTTAGGCCATTCAAAATTGGTACAGATAGGTTTTAGAGGCCTGCAAATCGAATGAGGATATTTTTGAAAGTGTAAAGTTATTAGAAGGGCCAGGGAGGGGGGACAGATGGGCAAAAAAAAAATAGAGTTACATCATTCAAAATTGGTACATCGAGGTTTTCGATACCTACAAATCGATTGCGGATGTTTGTGAATTTTTAAAATTATTGGGAGGGGCGGGAAGGGGGGGGGAGCGGAAGGGTGAAAAAAAAATAGAGATAGATCGTTCAAAACTGGTGCATACAGGTTTTTGATACTTACAAATCGATTGCGGATATTTTCGAATTTGTAAAATTATTAGGGCGCTCATATATATGCATTCGCGCGTGCGCATCGCGCACGGATCTACGCTGCCGAAGGCAGTGGGGACCCGGTGCGACATTTTTCCCGATCAGAGTTTTTTTTTGTCTTTTTTTTACATGATAAAAATTAATGCAATTTTTAGAATTCATTAATTGTAATGATTCATTTAAAAATAGTGACCAGCGAAGCGGGCGTAGCCTGCTAGTATTTAATAAAACATAAGAATTAATAGTAAATAGTTTTTTAAATGCGTACGCACAAGCTTTACCGAAATTTCATTTGTAGAATTTATTAGACAATTTTAATGAGCCTCTTATATGAAAGCAAAAAATTGATAAAAAAGAAATCGTTCGAACCGTTTCTTTGTACATCGATTATTGCGATCGAAGACTGACTTGTTTTTTCCCAAAAAAAAAAAAAAAAATACAAAAAAGAATATTCAAGTACCCTTGTTCTGTGAGATATTATTTCGTATTATGGTTTAAAAAATTAACTATTTGCATCACACTCAACCCTTTATCTACAGACGTTAGTGTAAAGAGCGTATAAAATCAAAATTTTGGAAGACATATCAAAGGTATTTATAAGAATAGAACGGATATACATCATTTTAAACTCACTAGAAGTCACTAGACACTACATGTAGCACTATTTGTTTCAGAAAGGATTTTATAAAATGCTCTCACAGTTTTAACTTGGCATTTTTCAGAATCTTCAAGTGTGTTATAGTTAATACCTACATTATTTTAAGAATTTCTCACGAATTTTAGAAAACATATAAGGAACATAAAAATAATTTTTTTACCCTTTATTGAGGTCCAAATATCTTTTTCGATCTCCATGTACCAGTGGTACACTAAAGTACCACCTCAGTAAATCCTCATTAATTATTATCATTAGGCGATATGCATAATTTTTATTGCATATAAGGTAAATATAGGACAGTTTGCGCTCAATTGAACAAAACAGTATAAAATATCCAAATATTAATTTTTTGCTAAATTATTGGTGCATACGTTTGATTTGAACTTTCTTCTATACATTTTCATTACAATTTTGTAACAGCTGTAATAAAACCAAGACAACTATTTTGCGCAATCTCTCCTTGTAGGGTAGGAGTGACTGCGCACATATGTTGAAGAGATTACGCTTAATTATAACTACAATTAAATTGTTAATAGTAATAATTGCATTTAAATGACATTGTTGTAAGATATTTGTAAACAAACATCTTTCTATTAGGAGTGGATATTTCAATTTAATAATTCAAAAATCAGAAAAGTAAAAGACATTTAAACAGAATTACAAAAATATATTTAAAAAAATATATATATTAAAGAAACAGAAAAAAAAAAAAAAAAAAAAAAACAGGACCAGATAGAGATGAACAATTGTAAAATAACTCTAAATAACACATTTAACTTAAGAATTAATACATTTCCTTTTTAGCTTCAACGTTTTCTTGTTTGCTGACCAAATTTCTTGTTGTTCACAATCCTTGCACTTCTTGTCGGTCAAGCTAATCGTGTAATCATCTGCCACAAGTTAACCTGTTAGAAATGTGTGTGCAATGCATTTCCGAGCCAAAAATACGGGTAGCGAACCGTGTGTGCAATGATATATGGCTAGTTCAGCCTACTTTTGAGCCCAGAATCCTCCCACCATTTAATTTTAAATAAAGTTTTTTTTTTTTTTTTTTTTTCCCAGTTCTCAAAAGCTTCCGTACAAAAATATTAAAAACCCAAAATCTAAATTTCACTTGGTTTGAAATCTTTTCTTTTTAATTTTAAAATCATTTACGTTTATATATTTTATTTTATTGAAATTTGGACGATTAATGTCTTTAAAAAGAATTTTAAGTAGGCTGATAATTTTTGCTTACATTTAGTTTTATCGTTTCTATTTAAGCCGTCGACAGCTGCACAAAACTTGATCATCATACTTGAAAATATTGCAAAACTAAACAAAAATATAAAATAACATTATAAAATATAAAATATAAAATATAAAATAATAATATAAAATATAAAAATAAAAATAAAAATAAAAATATAAAATATAAAATAACATTGCTTTGCAATAAATTTCTTATAGGCTAACATTCGCATTCGAAAAGTAAGTTCCACCAAAGGCGTGGCTTTTGTCGATCAAGCCACTCCCGAATAATGTTCATTTTGAGATTCTGAGAACAGTCTCCAAAAAGGTGCGTCATTTCGAATGGGTTGAACTAGTTCAGTCTTTTGTTGAAGTTATTTTCTGGTATTATTCCAAACATTCAACAAACTCATCCTCATTGTCTTGCCATTACCAATAAGTAGCGAAATCTCTATTAGTACAAAACTTTATAAAAATCAATGCGCGATCCCAACTAAAAAGCAAAAGCGCAAACTCTCCCATTTTGGTGGGAAACATTGCGCAATCTTTTATTAATTAATTATTTGCTTTTAGGGAAAATTGTGGTGCCCGTACCGTTAGTCTAGGTTAGTAACTTATGAGAAATCGTTTACATAAAAAAAAAATATTTTTTACTACTACCATCGTATTGAAATTGAAAGGAAGGGTTATGAAAATCCAAGCATTTATTTTTGAAAGCGAGACAAAATAATCACTTTATATCCCAGAATCTTAAAGCAATCAACATATACAACCAAGTTGGCAATTCACTACACATGTTATACAACCACCTGGAATTGCAACTCACCCACTCTATTCTTTCCCGCCAATACCTTATGTGCGCATCTCTCCTACCGCTCGATATCCCTTAGCTTTGTATTGTATCTAAAAAAAAAAAAAAAAAAAAAAAACCTCTTAAGTAAGTAAAAAATATGTTTCAAATACATTTTTTGTCTGTTCCATAAAGCGGTCGATAAAAGGGTAAATTAATTTAATTTCTTTAATCTACATTTAATGCCTAAAATTTTAATGTCCTCTCAGTAATGTAGAAATCATTGAATATTTTGCATTTGCAATCACTGTTAGGCAGTACCAAAGCATTTTCTAGAAATGAGAGTAAAATCGATTTCTTTATCTATAAACAAATATCGAAAATTAATAATTTTCTCTAAAAGATATTAACATATACTTTTGTTTCAAATTGATAGTTTTAATTATTTCAATAGGGAAAAAAAAGAGTTCTTAATGAAAGACGTTATTTTAGGTATATGCTTTGTAAACTGTCTTTTTAATTAGTCTATTTCTTTGCGCATAAATGATATATGTTCATTTAAATGTAATTATTTAAATTTCGTTTATTACATGCATACACATCTAAAGAAAGCTCTATATTTTCGTTTATTATTACGTCTAAACTTTTGTGTTTTAAATATAGATTGGAAAATACTGACATTCTTAATAAATAACATTTAAATCTTAGAAAAAAAGCTTTATTTATTAACGAAAGAAATGGTGATCTGTTTGTCATTAAATAAAACTCCACCACTAATAAAAAATCTTTAAAGATATTAAAGGATTTTTGCGTCAACTGTAATGAGAAAAATATAAATAAATAGATAATATTCAGGGCCGAGTTTAATGTCTTATGTTCGTTTTAAAGACCTTTTTATTTATTTATTTATTTATTTATTTATTTTTTATTATTATTATTTTTCAATCATTTTCTGAATGAATAAATTTTGGCTGTTTACCAACTATTTAAAGATAAAAGAAAATGTAATTCGTTATTTTACTTAAAAAGAAATAGACAATTAAAGCTTGCGTCAAATTTTTCTTTGTAAAGATACAAACTGGAAGACGTTTATGCTGCTTAAATGTTCTAATACATTTTAATAAAGGATAGTTCTTCTTGCTGCAAAATTTTCAAAATATTTCAATTATTATGTTTAAAAATTTCCACAAAATAAAACTCAAATATGTTTGAAATATTTTGATAAACAAATAATGCAAAATGAAGGGGGGGGGGAGAGAGATGTTTACAGTTTGTTAGAGTGTAACATTTAAAATAAAAGTAATAACATTTTTAATTTTACTTTTGTTTAGTTAAACTTTTTTTTTTCGAAATTTTAATGCATTTATTACATTTTACGAAAAAAAAAAATGGAAACTATCATAAATTAAAGTCAGTAACAAAACTAGTATATTGTTACGATCACGAAACTTTCTTCGACATTTTTCTATACAAATTCACACAGTACCAAATAAAATTATCCTTTTAAAAATTATTTTCCTTGATGAATGAAGACGATTTTCATCTCAAAGAAATGTATCACTAAATGTCAAAAGAAAGACAATATTGGCCCTATAGATAGATGACATCTTATGAATTTTTTTTCAAAAGGATTTTTTTTTAATTGATAAATTTGTCTCAAATTATCCCAAATATATGATTAAAATGTTCATTTTTTAAAGTCATTGATGAATTTTTATAAAAAACAGTTATTTCAAAATTTATAACCGGCGAGGGTATGAAAGCTATGGCGCTATATACTAATAGTTATTTTTCTGGTTGACTCTTACTATTATAAATATCGTTTTTTCATATTGAAAATTTAAAAACAAATCTCATTATAAACATTTCTTCAAAATTTTATCCTATATTAAAAATTTAGAAAAAAAAAAAAAAAAAAAAAAAAAAAAAAAGATGACAACGTCATCTGCCATACTTAACTATACCCATACCTTATTAGCAATAATTTAGGTAAAGTTCGAACTATATATTAAGTTTTGTTAAAATGCGTCCAATAATTCGTGAGAGAAAATCTTTACAAAATTCTTAATACTCATAGACAGATACACGGACACACAGGCAGTTAGACGTTTTCTATCAATGAACAAATCATGTTTAGAATTTCTGAAAAAGTGTAACTACATCGAAAAATAGGGGTAGAAAATTTTTACGATCATCCCTTTAATTCGTATAGGATTATGAGATACTGTATTAAATAGCCATTTTAATTATAATAATAATAATAATAGAAAATAAATAATAACTAAAAATTAATACACTCTTCATAGCTGTCAATTCTCTCGCAAATTATTTATTTATTATTACTTACAATTGTTCATTTATGAACATTTTTGTTTTTGTTTTAAAGCTGTATTTCTGTAATTAAATAATACCAAGTTAACTATTCTTTAAGTGGTATTCAAAAAGCAAGGAAACTCCTTAAATATGACTTTTACAGTGATATATTTTTAAACTATTTATTATTATTATTATTATTATTATGAAAATAACTGTACAAAAATTTAAGACAAATTTGATTGAAGGTAATTATTATCTAATTGAAATTATCACAGTTTATTAGTCAGAAATACATAAAAATTTCACAAGTGTTTTAATAAAAATGTTTAATAAGTAATGCACGAATTTACCTTAAAAAGTATTACATTATTTAGGGTTTACATGGTTTTCAAAGGCTAAAAAGCAGCATTTTTTTATTCTATTTATATATATATATATATATATATATATATATATATATATATATTAATAAATAAAATGTATTATTCAAAATTTTGAGAGCATAAAAGAGTAAAATTTAAAAATATATTATAACTTTTTATTAAAAAACTGGAAAATTCAGTTGGTGTATTCTAGCTTTTGGAAGTCCTTCAAAAAGCGTCGGTCGCGATTTCATAAAAAACTATTGCACAAACCTTGTTGGAATTTTGAATACTTTTTCAAAATAGATTTGTCTAGCGATTAAAAGAAGGTAGGTAGGTTGGGTTTAATGTCGCACTAGTACTACTTTATAAGTAATTGACGAAGGTCTGGGACGCACCTCTAAGGAGGATCCTGAAATAGGCCACAACAATTTTGATCATCCACGGTGGTGATGGGTCCCTCGCTTCGGTAACCTCCTTAGGTATAATTTGGATGGGAACATGGAAGGGATAGAGGCCACGACGGATTTTATGTATTTCAGCCACCATTAGTGTGCACGATGGTCTTTGGCCGACTCGAATTGAAAACACACAATATTCCAGATGAGCTCGAAGCTCTACCGACTGGGCTATTGCAGCTTTGGTTGAAAGAATGTGTTTTCAACATTTTGTTTACAACTACTTTTGCAAGGCTAAGCGTGGGGTAAAATGCGCCGAAAATTGTACTGTTTATGCATACAACTTGGTTAAAAATTCAAATTTCAAAAAAAAAAAAAAAAAAAAAAAAAAAAAAAAAATCCTTCGTTTAAGAACTACTCAATTCTGTTTTTAACGCGTAAAATGTCAATAATATCGGTGCATTAGTTTTTGGTACATCGTTTCCATAAATTTTCTAAACGGTCTCCGTAAGCCAGGATTCACCCGCTGAATTTTCCACATTTTTCAATGAAACATTCATAAAACATTGTTTAAACTTTGATCATTTATATTCTCAAAATTTTGAGTAGATATATTTTTTATTAATAATAATAATAATATTAATAAAAAGGAGAATATGTTATTCTTAGCTTTTAAAACTCTAAACCCAGTAATTATTTATTTTTATTTTAAGAAACTTTTAAAATAAATATGCCTGTCCTAAAAATTAATATTGTTCATTTTAAAAACATCTTCTTGAACGCATTAAAAATGTGGTTTGAAAAATAATGAAAAGTATTAAAAGAAAAAAAAAAAGTGAAAAAAGGAAACGCCTTTCAAAGGCATTAAAACACGGTTTAACTATTTGATGACTTGCCTTATACTGAAATTTAAAAATAAGTAAATAAAACACACAGAAGGAATTTTGTGAAATGATTGTTTTAACTCTTCTCATTTGATATACTTTTTTATGAAAATGTTTCAATTTCGCCTTTTTGGCTACTTTCCAGCAGTGAGTAAAAGTAACGTTTAAAAGGGCTAATGAATGACTCCTACAGTTATTTTTTTAAAAAGAAAAGAGTTCTCATATGCAGAATGAATTAGATTTTTTTTTCTTGCCATAAGAAGACAAACAAAAAATTAGAAAAATATAGCTGTAAAGAATGAAATATAGTTTTGAAGCTCTTAAGTACTTATTTTTTTTTAAGATTTAATTTATTATAAAGAGTTCAAATATTTTAGAAACGTTAATTTTTATCTCTTTAAAATGTGGTATTTACATACCTAAATTGTATATGTTTCAATAAATTTAAATATATTTGTATTATTATGAAAATATTACAATGTTTTGATATTATTGAACGCAAATATAGGTATATATATTAATTGTATATTATCATGTCTATTGCGAAATGATTAAAAAAAATATTATATTTTATTTATTTATTTTTTAAATATTTAACGGGATTTTTATTAAAAACTTTGAGTATTTTGAATGTGAAATAACGTCTATAATTAGGAAAAAAAAAAAAAAAAAAAAAAAGGAAAATGTTTAGTTTAATTTTTTCAATTATTAAACTTAACTAAAGAAACAGCAAATGTCAAACAAAGTGAAGAAATGTATTGTAAAATAAGTATAAAAGACGTAATACTTAATGGTAAAAGTAAATAACGAATTATTTATTTATTATTAACATTTTTAATGTTTACGCTAATTTATTTATTTACTTTAAGATAAAATCTGTTACGCTTGTTCGTTTTCTCATCGTGATATGCATCAAAGAAGAAATATTTGAAACATTTCTTTCTTGGTAATATTTTTAATTAAAAATATTTGGTGTCGTATTGTGCCTTTTTTTCTTCTATTTTCGCAGTGTTTAATGTTAACAAATTTACACGTTGATTTTTTTTTCTTTCCTTTTTTTTTTTTTTTTCCAGTAGTTTCTGTTAATTGCTTATTCATTATTAGTAAGTCCACAAATGTTAACGGTAAACGTTTACCGAATACATATTCATGTTCGAGAAAATAAAACATTCTTCTTCCTTGAAAATTCATAAATAATAGTAATAGTGCTAAAGTAATTATTAACAGTACGCCTACTGAGAAACTCTGAAATTTTATACCATGCCATTTAATTATTGTTTAATTTACTGTATTCTTTGTTATTATTATTATTATTATTATTATTATTATTATTTTGTAGTTTAAGTTCATATAAAGAATTTATATATGTACCGCGCGTCCCATAAGTCTGTAGACATTTTAAAAATTCATAAAACTGGGTGCGCATTATATATATATATATATGTATATATATATATATATATATAATACGTTTTCAAAACAGTGTGTTTAACAAAATCTAGTGTTTAAAAATTAACTTATCACATAATGCAAATGCTTTATACAACTTAATCGAGGGATGAAAAATTGACGTAGAATTCATACCACAATAAATTAAACAAAATTTTCTTCCTATTAAAAAACGTTTTCATAGATAGAGAAATATTCTAAACGAATACTGGTATTAGTTCTTTAATGTGCCTGTATGGAATATTAGTACTCTCCATAGTATTGCGTAATTCTTTACAAAAGCACCAATTTTAAATGTGAAAACGTATCAACGTTTATCTTTGTAACTAAAAATTTCGTAACAGGTAAAGCGGGTAAATTATTAATTAGCTGCGTAGATCCTTTGTTCGATTAAACCAATTATCATGTGAGATAAACATTTTTGGAAACCAACAATTAAATGAGCATCAGGTTATTAGAAAGTCATTAGCATCGATCTAGTGTAGAATGATATCACAGGACAAAATGTTAACGTTAAAAAAACTGTTATGACACACAATAACAGACTTCTAATTATCCTTTATAAAATAAGAACTCATCAACTAGAGTCAGGCATAAAAACGATTGAAGGGGTAGAAAATAGAAGTAATTGAAAAAGAAAAAAAAAAAAAAAAAAACGAATATAATAGCTATTAAAATTATAAGTAAATTTGAATGCGTGTAAATAAATAATAATAATAAAAAAAAATATTTAATTTCAGTTAAATCATTAAATTATAAAAACACCTTATTATAAAAAATAATTTAAAGCTTTAAAGCTTTAAAAATATAAAAGTATTCGCTGCAAATTTCGTAAAATTTATACAAAAATAACAAGAATATTTTGAAGTACAGATTTATGAGTACATGCGATTGTTTTACAATTATGAGTCGACGAAAATATAGAAATTACTTTGTCATAAAATCTTCTTTTATCAAAACCGAAAATGAAGTTAAATATTTAGTTAGTACCGATATTTTAATTTAATAAAGAATTAAAATCATTTTTGAATATAGTTACAATTTAGATATATTGTCAAATTTTAGCTACCTAATAGAGCATTTTAGTTGAACTTGTGTTTTAAAAACTATAAACAATTTATTTATTTATTTTTTATTATAATTTCAAACACCCCAACAATCAAGGCAACATGATATTCATTATTAACATCATATTCACAAACATCATAACACAAAGAGACCATTGTTTATGAGCGCTATTTAAAATAAAATTAAAACATAAAAAGGTATGTATATACATATATATATACATATATATATACACATATATATTAATATTAATATTTCAATTTATACGAAAATATGTGTTATGTGATAAGACTTCCAAAGTGTTAAAAATTTCAATCAAAAGTTTCTGAAAATTCTTGATTATTATATATATATATATATATATATATATATATATATATATATATATATATATATATATATATATATATAACTTTCTAAACAAATTACACTATTCTGCATGAAAATCCGCCTCAACACCATTCCTGCAAATTCCTATGTAAAATGACCTCTTAAATTGGAATATCATGCCCATTTTTCCATTACTCGTTGTTTTTTCGGGACGCCCCCCCCCCCTATTTTTATCACTGTTCGGTAATTTAATATCTATAATTTTGATTTGGAGTGGGGGGGATTATTTTAAGTGTTAAATATCTTCTTAGGGGCTACAAAGGTGAAAAATTCTAAAACAAGAACAATTGTAGCAAGAGGGAGGTGGGAGCGGAATTTTCCATTGAAATAATTATAAATTACATTTATTACATTTTAGTAATAACTTATTGTTATTATTTATTATACATTACATATTTTTGTTTTTAAGTGTTAAAATAATTCTTTTCTATCCTCCAAATCAAATTCATGGTCATACAAATACCGAAGAGCTATAAAAATAGGGAGAGGGGTTGGTGGTTAAAGAAAACGATGAATGATTGGACAAAATAGAGATCATATTTGGATAAAAAGGGTCATTTTATATAAAAATCAGAAGGAATGTTTTCAGGGTTCGAAAAAATAAATTTTTCAGCGTAGTGTTACTTAACTAAAAAATAATAAATTATGTTTCGCTACATTATGTATATTAATAATATGCGTTTATCGAGTTTAGACAGGTAAGCACATATGATATTATTATAATGGAAACATTTTACAACTTTGGTTCATGAAAAAAAATATAATACAATAAAAAGATAAGATAAGAAAAGGAAATTTGCAATAATTTTTAGGAATATATAATATTTTATAATCTTTTATACAATGATTTTATAGGGTTTTCGGAAAGTAACTTCGTTTTTCTCTTCAGAGGACTTAATTGTATTATTTTCACACCATCTTCACAATTACACTGTATTACCATTAAATATTGTGACAGCTGATATAGCAAGGCTTGCTTGTGAAAACGTTCGTTTTATTCTACTCAACAAGTTTTCATTGGTGCCCTATCAAATAAAGAAAATCAGAAGCGACATTTTCGGCATATTTCATTTTTGCTATCATAAGGACGAAAATACTGTTCATACAAGGAGAAAGTATACGATGTGTATACAGAAAATTTATTTAAAGAACGCCAGTGTTAAAATTGTTTACCAAATTTTGCTCCTGCAATTTTGACGTTGAAGATACATTACGTTCTGGAAAACCAGTCCATGCTAATGAAGACAAAATAAATATTGATTTATGAAAACTGCCAAATAATAACTTGTGAGATCGGTAAAAAACCGATCAAAATGGAGAATATATAATTTAATAAAATATTTATACAATATAAGAAAATCGTCTTTCATTTTAAAAGGATAAAACGAAATTATTTTCCGAATAACCCAATAATAAATATATGTTTATAATTCAAACTACTGTAAATATTAAGAAAACTATTCAGAAAAAATTAAATTCAAGAATATTTTTAATATTTTTAATTGAATGTTATTTATTCCAAGATTTAATAATAATTGCCCAGAAAATTCTGTTAGTAGGGTTGATTACAGTGAAGGAATCATGGAACTCATGAATTATCCAAATATCATGATTAAAATAGTAAGAATCCCATTTTCAGAAAAATATAACGTAAAATAATAAGAGTACTTTTTTCTAATAATTTTTTCAATACTCCATCAAATATTTATATCAACTGTTAGTTCTGAAAAAAGAGCTTTATTTCAACCATATAAACTAAGCTGCTGAAAAAAAATTATATATATATATTTTTTTTTTTCTTTCAACTTTAATATTTAATAAAATAGATTTAGCAGACAATAGTTTAATAAATGTTCCAGAAAAAAATTATTGAATTTTTAATGACAGCGATATTTAATAAATATAATTTACGAGAAGCTTCATGTATCCTGTTGTTTTAATGACAATACGAGTAGTATTTATAACATTAACGCTATCTTAAATTATTGTATGCTCAGATAGGGCTTTACAATAAATTATAAAGAATATTTTAAACAATTAATGTCGGTAAATCTAAAATAAAAATTAGTTTCTGCCAAGACTGTACAGACTACTTCGTAGTTTTTAGAGAATATCTATTATACTTTCAGATTCAGTTTAATATAATGGCTATACAATGATATACATTCATGTATTTAGTTGTGTATCTGTAAATGTCATCGTTACAATACAATAGCGTAATATTGAGGTAGCACATAAGCGGTAGTGTAATGCTTCAAGTACTTACATAGTAATTACTGAAATGAACGCACATACAAATCTGACATATATATTGGATTAATATAACATATAATTCTCATTTATGTTGGGTTAAAAGTCTTTATACATATTTCAATAAAATATTTGCAAAGTTTACAAAGTATTTGTTTTGGTATTGAAAGCAACAGAATATAAACTAGAGTTCAGTAAAAAAACATCTCTCTCTCTTAAAAAGAAAAGAAAAGAAATATATAAATAAATAACAAATATAAAATAAAATGTAATAGCGACCAAAAGTCGTCTTTTATTTTGAGTAAGTAAAATACCGAGCTTCGAAGTTTTTGAAAATATGTTTTGAGGGATCACCTTTACTCCAAAATTTTAAAAGGTTCGAGGAATTTGATAAATTATATTTTTTATAACACGTATATAAATGTATCTCTTTACATTACTAGCAAAAAAAGTCCGTTCAAATGTTTTCACGGGCTGTCAAAGTTTGAATATTTTCAAACATTATATTGAATGTCCTCAGGTGCTCTAAAAAGTTCATAAAATTTGAAAAACTGAGTATTTTAATATTATTTACAAAGCAGAGTTAAATATATCTCTTACCGTTAAATAGTGAAAGAAAAGCAGAAACATTTCATGCAAAAGTGCGGAAATTTACTGTGGAGTGTCCGTAATCTTTCTTACGACTATATTTATTATTTTTTATAATTGTTATTTACAATTAAATGAGACAAAAATTGTTGTTTACAATTTACGCTATGAAAATATTTTGCAAAGTGTAATAACTTGGCACTCATAAACGTTGTGCAAGTTTTTAGCACAATCAGAAAATACCTCGAAGCTCTAATGCAGCAAACAGAAAAAATGAATAAATATGATAATGATATTCCGATACCGCTGATGATAACTCCCGTGCGTCCGCCAATTTTCAGTTTCTTCAGATCTTAATATTTTGCTCTTTATTTGCATAGGTAGAAATTGTAAAATAAAAAGGAGGGACAAACCATTTTAGAGGACATTTAAAGTAACCACTACTCAAGAAGGGGGGGGGGGGGGTAAGCTATTTTGTTATTCTGTTAATAAATTTTGTGTGTTTTCATATTTTTAGTTGCCTTTCCCTCTACAACTTTCAAGTGATGCCGCTGACATATTGACCCACAGGTTAATATAAATAATAATGAACATAATTTCATCCTCTTCTCAAAAACGTTGGCCCTCACTCATCTATAGAACTATAACTATATGAACTATAGAATATATAGATCACTGGACTTAACTAAACGAAATAAAAATATATTATTTATATGCATAAAATCATGTTTCGTGTAAAACATTTTACTTTAATAACCACCATTTGTTTACAGGGCTACCCAAAAGAACTGGAATATAGTAGAACTAAATACGTTGAAATTGTTGAAAGTGCATTTCAAGTTTTGCTGAGTGTAGTTAATATAGCATTATGAAAATTATGTGCAAAATGTTGCGTGCACATAATTTTTAAATGATATACTGGTCTACCAATAATTAAGCAAAAGCATTATTTTTTACAAAATGTAATTACGTTTTACTATATCCAAAAGAAATGCTTAGGAACGTAAATTAGGTTCTTATACCAGTACGAAAAATAAATGCATTGCAAGTTGAAATTTGAATGTTTGTCTTCTGCATAATTATGCTATTTTAGGTTCTGTGAAGCTAAGTTTTTAATAGTTGGTCGTTGTATATGTTTGCTATCAGCAAAACTTAAAAACAAATAACGGCAGGCAATTCATATGTTATATTTTGATGTATATAGGAGGCTGCTACTTGAAAAGCTATATTGAAACCGATAAGTTGCAAGGGGTAATGCAGGGTGAAATTGTTTCAATAATCTTTAATAAACATTTAAATTAAAAAACTTTTTTGAATTCTATATAAATTATATTTACTATATTCAAATGGAGAGCTAGACTGGTGATAACCCCACACCCCGCACACACACAGGATTATGTGTCAAATAAAATACTTCCTTTACCTAGTATGAGTTATTTTCAACGTAGATTTATGTACAGCATCAGTTATTTTGCCCCTTAATCTGAAACCTATCTTTATAATATTGAGATGCAGGGTACGTGAAAGTTGTGTGAATGCCACAACAGATTATCTTTGTAATTATACTAGATAACTTTAAATTAGATAATGTTTCTTTTTCTTTTTAGGCTTACAAATATTCTGGCTATACAATTTTATAACGCATTTTCCCCCCGAAATATACCGACTGATAAAATTCTAGAACTTCTGTACAGAATATGAAAAAAGAAAGGATGTTTTTTGATCATTTGTGTGAGTATGTTATTTATTTGCATCGAATTTCACAATTAAAACTTATTATAGTATTTTGTTTCATTTTTAATGATATGTGTCATGGCATTGTATTATCTTTTTTATATCACTACACTGCATAATTAACTTTAAATTGTTAAATTCTATAATAATCAAGCTTTAAAACTGAAAAGAGATAAAATGAAGAACTATCATCAGCCAGTAACTTTTTCAATCATCCAATATTATTTATATCTTTCTATATTTATTATTTATACAAAGTTATAATTGACACTTCTGGGTATCTAAAATTTTATTTAACATCATATGAATTTCTTAACGCAATTTTTCTTTCATTTGTAATAAAATACAATCTGAATCTTTTCAAAGTGTTCACATTTTAAAATTTAAAACAGTAAGAAAAAAACATGGATGTTTGTACGAAAAGATATTTACATTTTTAATCATTTAGAAACTGTTTAGATATGTTGCATTCATCTCTCAGTTTTCTTACCCATCTACATTATTCTTTGAAAACGAAGTACCTAACAATAATGGGACTTAAAAGATTTTACGTCCTAAAAAAAAGGGCAGAATTTTAAGAATTTTTAAATCAGACAAAAGCTTTTGAATCCTTTGTTATGCGTTCATTTTTCTTTTTATTCCTTTTAATAACTTAACTTTTTATCAATGTGTTAACTGTCTGCTATCGTCTTTTATTACTTAAATCTTTAGGTGAAACCAAAATGCCTGGCAACTGTAAATTTGAGAGGAGTAAAAGAATTTTTCAGAAGTGAACAAATTAAAAGAAAATTCAGAAATTAATAATATTTTAAATCATCTGGACGCCTTTATATACTTAAAAGTAACCTTTTAACGTTTTTATCTGTGCTATTTATAAGTTCATTTCTAAGTTCTGATTAATTCATGAATAAATGACATATTTTTAAAAGATTGTTTTGTTTGTGCGAAGTAAACAATTCAAAGCGTTAGTGAGATTAAATTGAAATGTGTTTGTATATAATTTATTAAGAATTTGAAGAAAAAAAAAAAAACTAAGTTTAGTAAAGATTAAACAGTAGAAAAAATAAAAAGAATCAGACAGAATTTAATTTTTTTGTTATAATTCCCTGTTTTGTTTTATTCTTTTTAATAACTAAACTTTTTATCTATATATTAACTGTCTACTATCGTCTTTTATTAATTTCATCTTTAGATGAAACCAAAAGCCTGGTTATTGGTAATTTGTAAAGAATGAAAGAATTTTCAAAAAAATAAATAAAAAGTCAGAAGTAATTAACTTATAAAATCATCTGGATGCTTTTATAGTGTGTTTTTAAAAAAATGATCTTGTAACACGTAATTATTTACTATATATACGTTTTGAACAATTTCTAAAAAAAAACATACATTTTTTTTCTTTAAATGGTCGTTTTGTTTGAATCATACAAATACTTCAAAGCATAAACGAGTCAAATTCAAATGTGCTTGCATATGTTTTATTATGAATATGAAAAAAAAAAAAAAAAAAAAAAAAAAACCTTTAGTAAATATTAGACGGTTGAAACTGTATTATGTACAAAACCTTGAATAAACACCTTAAAATGCAATAATCTCACAACAATAGTTTCGGGTCGGAAGAGCACACGGTCGTTCGACTAGGCGAAAAAAGTAGGCACGAGTGCTACAGTCAAAGCGGCAACGCACATGGGGATTACCAGTGAAGAGCAAAAACGTATAAAGTCGAATGTAAATATAAATATTGGTGTGGTGTGAGCAGAATTATGAAATAAAAGAAGAAGATAAACAAATAAGATTAAAAAATACAACGAAATATAAAAATATCAAAATTAAGCGAAAATCCAAGTTATGTGAATAACATCCAAGCATCAGAGAGGAACGGAGTGGAAGCAATATCATTAATAAGATTTATTGAATTCTTAAATAAGTAAAAAGCTTTATGGATACCCAAATGGGAAGAAGATACGGGACATGAAATTATGTCAGTTTTAGAAAAATCAAAACGATGACCATGAGCTCAGCAGAGGGAAACAATAGAAGATTTGGAAATCTCTTCATTGCGAACATTCCGGCGGCACTCATGAATTCAATATTTTAAACACCTCCTAATATGACCAATATAACTTAAATTGCACGACAAACACGGGCTTAAATAAATGCCAGAACGGTTTTCAGTAAGAATGGGATCTTTAAGAGAATATAATTTAATTTTGTTGACGGGTTTGTGAAGGACTTTAAAATCAAACAGTGAAAGATTTTTAGGGATTTTAAAAGATAGTGACGAATAGAAAGGTAAAACATCTGGGATGGACTGTGATCGTTCAATTTGGGATCAGAACTTTAGATTTTAAATGATTAATTTCTTTAAAGAAATTTATTATTTAAAATCTCTTGCTCTTTCTCGTGGCTAAAACGTAATCCCTCTATCATTGATAAAGCTCTATACAAATTCAAGAATCCTAAACGTTATGCCCCCAAACTGAACGATCATAGTCTCATCCCGGTTGTTTTACCTTTTTATTCATTACTTTCTTTTAAAATCTCTAACATTCCTTAAACGTTCGGTTTTAAAGTCATTTACAAACCCGTAAACAAAATTAAATTATCTCCTCTTAAAGATCCCATTTCTACTGAAAACCGTTCGGGCATTTTTTACTTCCTTATACAAAGTATAAGGAAGTATAGTAATCCCGATTTGCGAAATGGATTTTGTATTTCACATTGCTCGAAAACGAATGATCGCTGAATGTTGCCAAAATATACTTGTGACTGTCATGATGTCTAGTTACACATCTGCAAGTGTCGTCTTAACACGAGCTCTCGTTTTAGAGATATAAGGGATTTTACACGATTTTTCGTGACGTCTGTATGTGTGTGTGTGTGTCTGTGTGTGTGTATGTCGCATAACTGAAAAACGGTTGGACGTAGAAAGTTGCGAATTGGTACATAGGTTTGTTATAACATCTAGTTGTGCACCTCCCCTTTTGTACTTTGTATGATTTTCCGTTTTGGAGATATTTAGGAAAATCAAATTCATAATGACAAAAATACATAGATTTTGGCCATAATGTATCAAAAAACGGTAATAACTCAAAAACGGTTTAGACAAATCTTGCAATTTAACTGACTTCCTGACTAGCTAGACATTTGAAACTTTCAGAAAAGCTCAGAACACGTTGACAATGCATTTGTTAATATTTTTAGCCAACTTTTTCCGATACCTGCTGCCTTCAGCAGCGTTTATGTGATTCAACAGAAAATTTATTAGCTAGACATTTGAAACTTTCAGACTAGATCAGAACACGGTGAAAATGCATTTTTTAAATACTTTTAGCCAACTATTTTGGGTCCCTGCTGTCTTCGGCAGCATTAACAGTACAAATCTTGCAATCGATTTTTAACTAACCTCCCGACTAGCTAGACATTTAAAACTTCTGGAAAAACTCAGAACACGGTAACAATGCATTTTTAAAACATTTTTAGCCAATTGTTTCAGGTGACTGCTGCCTTCGACAGTTTTTGTATGGTTCAACAGAAAATTTATTTAACTAACTTCCCCACTAGCTAGACATTTGAAACTTTCAGAATAGTTCCGAACACGATGAAAATGCATTTTCTTTATTTCTTTTTGCCAATTTTTTCGGGTCCCTGCTGCCTTCGTCAGCGTTACCAGTACAAATCTTGCATCGGTTTTTAATTAACTTTCAGAAAAGCTCAGAACACGGTGATATTTCATTTTTTAAAATATTTTTAGCCAACTGTTTCGGGTCCAATTACAATGTTTTTTAACATTATGTATATTTCTAAAAGTGTATAAGGAAGTCATGTGGTGCCCACATCAGATTTTTTAATTCTGTGTTCGTCGTGCAGTTTAGGTTATGTTGGTCAAACTAGGAGGCGTTTGAAATATAGAACACATGAGCACCGTCGGAATGTTCGTAATGAATCCGGATCTTCTATTGCTTCCCACTGCTGAGCTCATGGTCATCGTTTTGATTTTTCTAGTACTAACATTATTTCATCCCCTGTGTCTTCTTCCCATATGGATATCCATGAAGCTTTTTACATATTTTAAAATTCGAAAAACCTTGTTAATGATATTTCTTCCACTCCGTTCTTCTCTGATGCTTGGAAATTACTCACATAACTTGGATTTTTCTATAATTTTGATATTTTTAGATTTTGTTACATTTTTTAATCTTACTCATTAATTTATTTTCTTCTTTCATTTCTTAATTCTGCTCACAAGAGTATTTATATTTGCATTCGATTTTTAATTTTTTTTTACTCTTCACTGGAAACGATTTTGTGTGTTGCTGCTTTAACTGCACCACTCGTGCTTACTTTGCTCGCCTGACGAAGGGTCGTGTGCTTTTTCGAGCCGAAAGAATTGTTGCGAGATTATCGTATTTTATGGTGTTTATTCAAAGTTTTGTACGCAATACTTTAAAACGTCAGTTCTGTGGTGCTTTCTTATTAGACAGAATCAGTACTTGTGTATTTTTCTCATTGTCTAAATTAATTATCTCACTTAATGTTAAAACCATTTGTTAAAAAGTATATTTTTAAAATTATAAAAATTTTCTCTTCTTGGTTATTTTTATATAGAGTAAGAGCTTAGGTAGTGGACCCCGTACAAATATTACAAACGTTTAGATTTTAACTCTGAAAACAAATTAATTCTTGAATGGAATCAAGCAGTATTCAGGGTTAATTTTTCCCTCTTCTACTATTAATGCCTCGAACGACAAGCATTTCAAACTATCGGTTTTGGAGTAACGGATGTTTGACAGAAAAAAATTACAGTTTCTGTCATTTTGGATTTTTGTTTTCTTTTAGTTTTGAAAAAGATTTTAATAATTTTTTTTTTTTTTTTTTTTTTTTTTTTTTGCTTAATTTTAAATGATTTTTTTTTTCTAACTTTATTTTCGTTTGACTAAAAAAAGTATGTATAATTTATTTGTAGTGTTAAATTTCTATTTTTATTTTTTATTAACATATAATAAAAAGTTTTATTTTATAGGTGTTCACTACTGGTATCTAAAAACACCATCATGAGCCATTAGTGGACACCCCTGTTCACTAATCGCACATGTGACTTTTAAGGCGAGACAATTAATTGACACAAATCACTAAACTTCCAAATTTAGAAGGGGGAACGATATGGAAATCCACTGCAGTCGTCGGATACTCTTGATAATCTGGAAAAATTCTTGAAATTTCTGTTTATTATTCCTGTAAACTGTTAAAAATAAGGATTAAGTTTTTAAATATATTCGAAACTGTACAAGCATAGCCTCTTTAACTAGATGCCTGTCGCGTAGCTCGAAAACTAGGCAACTGTTGAAGCGGTAGACAGCGCCACCTGGTACAGATTGCGCGACTTTTTTATTCAACAACCACCAAAAATTTTTTTAAGTGGGATATGATATACATAATAGGCGAATAGAATCGAAGAAAAATCTATTTTATATATCATGTATCACTTATTTAAATTATTGGTGACAGTTGAATGAAAAAGTCCCATAATCTGTACTAGATGGCGCTGTCTACCGCTTCAACAGTTGTCTAGTTTCCGAGCTACGTGATAGGCATCTAGTTAAGGAGGTAAAAGTCAATTATATTGTTATGTTATCAAAATAAACAACTTATTATCTTCCTCAAATTACATATATGAGCAAATTAATATATAAGCAGTATCTGAATGATTTATGTATACTTTTATAATTTTATGTGTACACTTATGAGAAAACTTATGTAATTTTAGCCATGAGCAATTTAACTAATTATATAAGACAGAAAAAAAATTACAATTCTTAATCTAAATAAATATTATTTGGAATTTTTAATGCAAAATATTTAAAATTTTTGTTTTATATTGTTCGTAATTCAACTGAAAAATATTTTAACAATTTTAAGTGTAAATAAGTGAATCAATTTATATGTTATGAATAAGGCTAAATATATGTAATTTAAAGCTAAATATTTTAACTGTCCTCATTTTTAATGCATTTTAAAATTAGCACCTCCAAACAAACCCAGCTTATAAAACATTATTTTTAACAGGACTAAATATGAATGCATCTTAAAGTTATGAGAATATTTTGAAAATACAGTATAAAACGATTTTTATTTTCATACAACGCGAAATTTAAAATTGCTATTCAAATATATTCTATTCGTTAATTCCTATATAAGTAGAGATAAGTTTGGATATAAAATTAAATGAAAAATCGTTAAATCATAACATTTACCAGAATTTTTCAATATTAAAGTCTATATCATTAATATTAAAAAAATCTTTATTTTTTTAAAAATATCTCTTAGGAATATAAATTTTATTATCATTTTCTTAGCCACTACGTTAATGTTTTGACTTTTAGATTACATTCCTATTTTTATGTTATACAAATAGATAGTATAGTATAATATATAGAATTATAAAAAAAAAATGTTATAGGAAGAAATTTAATTAACCGGTCAATATATTTTTCTGATCCTCGATGTATCAAATTCTTTAACCCATTTAATTCCTTTGCCTTGTACGATATATATACATGTATAGCTCCTTAAAAAAAAAAAAAAAAAAAAAACTATGACTTAGGCTATCATTTATTAAATATTGCTTTTAAGCATATATTGTAAATTGGAAAAATGCGAGAAAACAGTACACTGCTAAAAATTTGGTGTTAGTTTGAACCAAAACTTGAAACCGAAGCAGTTGCAACCACCGATGGCTTAACCTTTCACCATGATTTGGTAATTTTATGTTGAAACAAATATTTTTATTATGTTTAAAATGAAAAAAAAAAAAAAAAGTCATTATTCGACCGAGGCTAACAGAAGACATAACAGAAGACCTTCTTGTCTTAAGTCTAACATGCTAGTACCGTGCCGTGCTTTCTTGCCGCTAATTGTGTTTCGCTGATTTTGATAAAATGGGATAAATTTTCTACGCCCTTATCTTGACCCACTGGTGAGTTGTTACACAAAATTTGTACTTCACTCTAAGTTTTTGACCACGTCCTTTAATTTAAGCTCGGTTTGCTTTCAAAAAGAATTTTACTGATTCATAATTCCTAGACTGTATATATTAGATATTTCTTTCTTCTTAAAAGGATATATTTCCATAAACTTTCTTATAGTAACATCTGGTTTGTGATCAATTGAATAAAGAACCTTTATTTTCTTGTAATGAATGTTGGTTTGGAATGACATAATAGCACGTGATCTCCTTTCACAGATTTTATTTTCACTTTCCAGCATACAGCCGGTAAAAACATACACTCTCTTTTCATCGCGTTAGCGACGCCATCTCCTGAATACAAAAGGTAGCTCCAAGTTTTGGTGCAACTGAAACCCAATCGCAAAAAGTAGAAAATTAGTAAGTGAGATTGAACCATATTATGATATTCTTATAACTTTACTTCATACAGTGGTTTAAGTTTGAACTGGCAATGAAAAAAATTGTAGCATTATACGTTTATTAGTTGGCATACGAGCATTGTTTTATAAAAAATCTCAGAGAATGATAGTTGGAAAAACTTTATTTTTCATCATCTTATTCCATTTAAGTGGTTTAACAAAGTTTCTCGAATGCAGAAACTATATCGACAAATCGCATTTCAGTTGTTACAATCATGTTTTGTGAAAAATAGATATATAAAAATCATCATTAGTATTTTAATTTTTGACTTAATCGACCGTGATTTTGTTTAAATATGTTTAGGGAACTTCAATAACACTGTGCAAAATTTTAACAATTGTTAAAAAATAAATAAAGAAATAAATAAAAGAAATAAGAATTAATGTAATATAATATAATATATATATGAATTACAACATTAAAATGTTAAACGAAACCCATGTATAATGATGAAAAAAAAAAAAAAAAAGCATCATAACTCCACTCCATATGCTAATTAAATAATATACAAAATTCAGCACTGACTAAAAAAAAAATAGTCTGAGAAATATGACAAATTGAGAAAGGTAAAAAAAAAAACACTTTTTTAGTGTCTTAAATTATGTTTGGGACCGCAGAAACCATATAGACATATAGCTTTCAATATGTTATATACAAATCGCGATGGAAGACTCACAACTAAATAAATGACAGCAAAATTAAATAAATGAATACTTTGTTTTAAAACTAAATTGTGAGTATTTTTTTTCTTTTTTTCTTTTTTTAATTTTAACACAGAGCATTTACAATAAATACTAAAATTTTATGCTTCATTTAAAATGGTATGAGGTAGATTTGATTAATTTCGTATTTATTTGTACAGCGTTATTATATTAAATTTAATAAACTACAAATTTGGTGGATGTATGTTTAGAGAACGTATCAAAGATTTTAGGTTATAAATTTCACTTAAGGAATTAAAACTGAAGTCGGGGTTTTTGAAAAATATATACATATATACTCATAAATTTATCAATAATTGAACATAAACAATTTTGTATTCCATACATCTTCTTTTAAAGAACTAACTCTTGTAATTTTCTCAAGTAGTAATATATTTTACTTCAAAGTTTGTAGAAAATTTAATGCATGTTTTCTTGTTGTTTTGTAATATGCAAATATTTCCACACAAATATTTGCATAATTAATTTTAAAATAACTTTAGCAAAGTATAATAAATAAAACTTATCAATTAAAAAATTAATAACAATGAAGTTATATACCAAAAAGTTAATGCATTATTTTTATGATTTTAATTGTGACTTATACACTTTGTGAAAACGATGAAATATGACTTGACTGTGAAATTAAAAAAAAAATAAATAAATAAATAAATAAATAAAAGAATAAATAAAAATTTTTACATTCCATAATAAATATGTTATTATTTTTAACTAATCATTTATCAAAGAAATATTTGTTTTAGCGCTTTGCGAAACTGTTTCGTTATCACGATGTTCATAATGTTTCACAAGTTTAATTAATGAACATATGTCACTTTATAATTACAGAGTGCACAAAATTTGCTATTTTCTTTTTATAGTTTTGAGAAATTTTGCTTTTAATATTTATACTCTCTCCCTGTCATGTATAATTAATTATGTATTAAAAAGTTAAATATAAATAATATTACTTTTGGCACAGAATTTTCAACTATTTAAAAAGAAATATATATGATAGTTTAAAATAATAATAAAAATAATAATTAACAAAGAAAGTATAACTTAAATTAAAACTTAAATAGATTTTAATTTTGAACGAGAAACCTATATATATTTAACTGTATTTTGTCGGAAATCTGGAGGTACAGAACGTACAGTCGGTAACAAAAGTATCCGAACACTAGCAAAAGTTCCTATAAAAAAAAGTAGAGTTAATACTGTTTTGTTAAATAAATCCTTGTTGAATCATGTTCTTAGTCATTCTAAGAACATGATTCAACAAGGATTTATTTAACGAAACAATTTCGGATACTTTTGTTACCGACTGTAGACTAACAGAAAATGGTAACAACGCATATCTGCTGCCTGAAAGGAACCGTCCTCCGTCCTAACATAAGTATTTTTAGAGATTTCAATACAATGGCATAAACCTTCTGTATTTAGAAAAAAAAAGAAAGAAAAAGAAAGAGAGAGAGAGAGAGAGAGAGAGAGAGAGAGAAAACATTTCGATATTTTTTCAAAGGTAGACAAAATTTCAAAAACGTATGCTACAAGCTACCAAAATATATTTCACATGATCACTACAGATGGCTGAAAAAGTATCCGAGCACTAGCGAAAATTCCTATGTAAGAAAAGTACACTTAATACTGTTTTCTTAAATATATCCTTCTCTAATCATGTTCTTAGACTGAGGAAGAATAGGATTCGAATAGAAAATAAATAATCAGCAATAAATTTAATAAAGGTGTGAAAAATACTACAACACCCACTGAAATATTATTGCCCAAAACTCGCAAATCAAATAAGGTTGTGTATAAATACCCCCAAAAATGTCCCCAAAATGTCCCCAAAATATTTTATTTAAAATGATATCAACAAAAAGTAGAATTAGAATTTACATATTGACAAAAATACATCAATAGTCCCTATTCATCTCGTACTTAAAAAAAAAAAAAAAAAACTTTTCATTTGCTAAAGCAGTTGAAAAATTGCTCACACTGAAGAAATAAATAGCCATGATCACCCATTTGTTCAGTGAGCAACAAAGTGCAAGATTTAATTTTATAGCAGCTATAGAGCGCGACCAATCTATATGTAATATAATATATTTGTGAGGCTGCGTATTTCATTTATTTACTTAAAACTGATTACATAAAATATTTCAACATTATATTTTTCAACTGATAACATGTATTATCCCATTATTTGTAGTTCCTTTTTACTTTCTCTTACCCATAAGGTAGTGAAAGTATTGTTTTTGGCTCAAATTTTCGAAAGTGAGTTTTTGTTATATTTACACGTTTTGATCTCAATACGAAAATCATGTTTTTAGCGGTTGGTCTGTGTGCTTGTCTGTTATCAGCATATCTCAAGAATAAATAAGAGGAGGATGTCCAAACGTGGTATTCTAAATGTGCATCATAGGGATACTACACTAAGCTGTTAGTTGAGATGAAGTAAATGGTTCGTGTACAGGGACACACAAGAGAATTCAAATACATTACATCCCTGAGGGAAATAGAGTTTAAGATCTATAGACTGCATTAAACCAAATGAAATAAATATATATATTTTTTTAATGCGTAAAAACATGCATCATGTAGATTATGATAGGGAAATCATTCACTGTTTTTTACAGGGCTACACGAAAGAACTAGATTATTGTGCGACAATAGTTGAAAATTGATGGAAATGCATTTCAGTTTGAGCCGTGTATTTCTACTACAGGATTATATTTAGGTGTACCATGTGGTCTGTACATACTCTCAAAAATTTATACAGGGATGCAAATATTTAAGCGATAAATATTCTTTTTTCTTGTTAGTGGAAGTGCTTTACTATCATATGTTATGCTCACGAACGCTGCTCAAGAATTGTAATGAATTTCTCTTAGACATATGGTAAATACTGTATGTTTTTAAGTTAAATATTCATCGCTTTTTTTTTTGCATATTTACACGTTTTGAGGCTTCCTGATTACGGAAGTCAAGTTTTTTTAATGTTTGATGTTTGTCTGCGTCTGTTAGAGTAGATTAAAAACAAATAATTTCAGACGATCTAAATGTTGAATTTTGAATTTAATAAGTTTGTTACTAGAAAAGTTTGATCAAGCTTGATAAGTTGAAATTAAGCTTGATCAAGGAATGTTGCGTGTGAAAGTTGTCTGAACAAAAAAGTTGTATGTGAAAGTTGTCTTTTTCTTTCGGAATTTTTAGTAGTATGTTTGCACGATTAATTACGTAAAAAATCCGTATATAAACATATTGATGGAAGAATCAGGGGAAAAAGGCGAGTTCACCACCTTGAATAAAAGGAAAGAAATAACTTGAAATTATTATAACATTGTTTATGTGCTAATTTCTAAATGCAGTACTATAATATCTTCATTTTCTAAAAATAATTCTGTAATTGATTTCAATGAATTTTCAGAAGAGAAAAATGCATGTACAGAAAATAAATATTTTTAAACGTTTAAAAAAATGAACAAACTTAAAAATATTTTCTTAGAGAAACATATACGTTTCATAAATTTTAATTTGTGATTCTTTTTCTACTTTCTGAGAAAGTTAAATTATGACTTATTGAGCAATTAATAAAAAATATTAACTTTACATAATAAGTTAATTATTATTTTACACGAGTCGTTTATCATACGGATATTAGTGTCAGACTGTTATATAGCCGTTTTGCTAACACGATGTTAATATTTTTTCCAACTTTGATTAATGAATATATGTTGCTTTGTAAATGCGACGTATAGGAAATTTGCAATATTCCTTAAAAGACTTTTTGTAATTTTGACTTTAGAAACACATTCTCAATTAACAGACTGTATAATTAATCATATACTAAAATTTTGTAATTTTAACATATTTAGCTCTGGGACTGGAATTTAAAATTAGTTTCTTAATTTTTCATAATAATCCTGATAATAAATTATATACTTTGCATAAAGGTTTTAGCTATAATTATTAACACTCTCTAATAAAACAAATTATGTTTCTATAAATAAAAAGTACATTTAAAACACATATTCAATAATGCTTCACCTTCCTTTTTTTTTTTTTATTTTTTTTTTAATACTAAATAATTATATACATGCATGTATTCTTTTTCTGATAAAATATACGTGAAGAGATTATCATAATATCTATAATAAGAATTTTACAAAATTCGGCAAAAGAAACACACACACAATATATATATATATATATATGTTGATTTAGGCAAAACACATAGCATCAAAATTTTGTAATGCTTTTCTATTTTTTATTCGTCACTATCGAATAGATACGAGTATTAAATTGCGCCGAAATAATTGTTGTAAACAGGTAAACAAATTTATATACGACTAATGTATTAAAATAAACTTTAAAAATTTTATGATTTAATTTAATAGAGCAATCAACATTTGTGCTCCACGTTTAATGATCAAATATATTTCATGTGGGATTAAAGGTTTATCTCTAATTTATATAGATTTAAGAAATTATCTATATGGAATAGAATGTGTACCTAAAATTTACAGAGGATTAAACGTTTAAGCAGGAATTATCTAGAATTACACAGTTTTAGTATTCAATAAAGTAATTAATTATTCAAGTAAAATTTATTACATGATTTAAGTTTATTATAAACTTTGAAAGTGAAATTTAAAATTTCAGTATAATCCAAATTAATTTTCACTAAATAAATTAAAAAAACTGAAGCTTTTTATTAAATATTTAGTAATGAGTAATCTATGTGATGGATGTAAACATTTTCATACACTAAAAAATATATTAAAAAACTGAAATTTAATAGAGAAAGTAAAAATATTTTAAACAAGTGTATCTGCAGATCAGGAGACTTAAAGTTTCGTTTGTATCACTTATTACTTTGCAGAATATTTTTATTTATTCCGTATTAGTTATATTAATTATCTATGTATACATAAACACATTCATACATATATAGATAGACTCGCTATACATATGTATATATACCTGTATGTAATTGATATATAGATGTAGTTGACTCTCTACATGACCAGACACGTTTGAGGAGGGATGCCGTGTCCCAAAAACCAGTGTTGTATCTATCTGTCTATATCTATCAATCTACAGGGTGGGCGGAAAGTAACTCCCTACTGGAAATATTTTTTTCTCCCAAACGTATGTAGGTATGAAGGCAATTTTTTTTACACATTTAGTTTATTGTGTGGCATGATAATTACAAAAGTTAACAATTCAATGTGTGCCCAGTATTTTCTATACACTGTCTTAAAAGAACAATTACGTTTGCTACGGCTTTCCGCGAGAAATAAATAAGAAATGTCAGTCTTATCGTTACAAATTCGGTACCAAATAAAAGGGGTGATTTTTCTGAATCCAGGGGTGCAAAAAGTTCTTCGACACGTCCATTAGATTTTTAAAAAATAACTAAAGTAGGGAATCAGGAAAATGAAACTCAACAGGAACACCACTCATGACCTCACGGATTTTGTACTCAAGTTCACCAAGAGTTTCATGTTTGCTGCGGTACACTTTTTTCTTATCCCACCCCCATAAAAAGTAATCGCATGGGGTGTGGTCTTGACTACGCGCAGATCATTCTGTAGAGCCTCGGCTCGGCAGCCTATCCAGAGTCCAGTGAATCACTCATCAAGCCACTGCCATATATTAGATATATGAAAAAGGAAAAAAAAAATATTACAAATAATGCCACACTACAGTCTACAAAACAAAGTAACTTTCATTGCAATCTACACATAACATCAATAACTATTCCAAATTCAAAATAGGGCGTTACTTTCCGCCCACCCTGTATATAAGTATATATATTTCACTGTAACTCAAAGTATTATGTTAATTCCTTGTAATATCTAAATTTTTGTACAAAATTTTATGCCAAGTGATTTCATAAAATATCGCATACATAATTTGTGTTGCCCTGTAAACTAATTATCAATTCTATGCCTACCATTTTTAGACAGAAACCATATTTTTTAAACATCTTAATAATATGTATTCATTTCACTATGTTTAGCGGAGTGTAACCATGCTAAAATGCATTTATAGGAATACTGTCTGTAGTCCGGAATATTGTGAAATTATGTTTTCTGCACCTGTATACGAGCCATAAACATAATATACCCGAACAAAAACAATAATTATAGCTAACTACTTGTTACTTACCAATATTTGAACAAAACTTGACATCTTTTGAAGGATTACAGATTGTTGTCTTACTGACTGTCACCCCCAGTAAATAAATCATTTAGTCTATACATAAAAAATGCATTTAAGTATCATAATAATACAGAGGCTGTTCGCACATTTTTTAAACGATTTTGATGGAGTGTACTGAAGCAATTTCACTCATATTTCGAGTTTTATTTTTTCAGTATGATAGCCCTTGTTCTTAACTAACATTCTACATCATAATTTCGATGATAATAATGCTTTCTATAATATCGGAAGAAGTATATATTTCTACTCCTGTTGAACGGCTTTCCAGAGTCCACAAAGCGTTGTAGGTCGGTGTTTGGATAATGTTGATTTTAAGAGTCGAAAAACACAAAAATCCAACAGTGATACATCAGAAGATTTAGCAGGAACGTCAGTGAAGGGTATGGTTTTAATTCCCGTTTTTTGTTCCATTTTTTTCTAGAAAAGCTATTGCGGATTGTGATGTGTGGCTGCTTGTTTTGTCTTGATACAGTTCAACGGATTGATAGCATTGTGGATAAAGATCTGGATTTTCATTTTTAAAAATTGGAATTAAAATATGTTCTTGAGAGTATTTAGAGTTGATTTTGACATTTTTGTCACTTTTGTTTGCTTTTATCTTGCGCTTGTATGAAAAACCAGTGGCAATCATAAATCCTTTAGAAAAACTTTCTTTTGATGCTTTGAGCTATGTAGCAAATTTTTTTTTCTCCACTTTTGTGATAATAAATTGACCTTTTTTTATTGCAACCACTTAAATAGACCCAAGATTCATCTGTTGTTGCAACATTTTTCCATTTTTCTCCTGATAAATGCTTTTCATAAAGATTTCACTAAAAACTATCTTTGGAAAGAGCGGAAACCTATCCTTCCATCCACTGCCATTTTAAAAGAGCATTTTTGCATCTAAACAAAAATTCTAAATATCAGAAGATAAATAAAACTTCCAAAAATATAACTGTTGTGAAAATAAAATTCTCCATGCAAACGATTTTTTCTTACTGCGAAATAAAATCGTCTAAAAAATGTGCGAACTGCCTCTGTATATGTTACTCATTTTTTGCATGCAGAATAAACATGTTAAAATGAGCTTAAATAAAAATCTGTCCATAGTCTTTAATATTATGAAATTCTTTTGTGTGCCCCTGTAAACGGACCATAAACATTATATATATTCCAGTATAAACTGTACAACTTATTCTTTGTAGTTCATGAATAATTGTACGAAATTTGACATAATTTGAATGATCCGTATAACATTATCGGGAAATTTTTTGAGGTCCTTTAGATTAATTATTGTCTACGCGCACAGTTTTCTACAGAAAAAAAATGTTAAGCATCATAACAATGTATGTCAATTACATTTTGGTGATTGTAGTGTAACCGTTTTGTTTAAAATGTGTTTAAACGAAGTTCTGTCCATAGAGAGTAATGATAAAAAATAATTTGGTGTGTTCCTGTGCACGGAACCATGTCTCCGGACCACCTCTAGGGGTGTGTCCCAGACCGTCGCCAATTTCCCATCTGCGCAGAACTAGTGCGACGTAAACCCCAACCAACCAACCTGTGCAATAATCCTGAACAATATACATACCAAAATATTTAGAGCTATATTGGCCAGTAAACATGTGTAGAACTTTTACAACTACAGAACTATAGAACTATAACATACATAAGTTGACAGTAAGTAAAATATATATAATGTATATAATATATTATAATAGAAGATAGAAGATAGAAATAAGTATAACACACATATATATATATATATATATATATGTGTGTGTGTGTGTGTGTGTGTGTGTGTGAGTGTGAGTGTGTAATATACATAATATTTCTATAATATACATAAGTTGTATATTATAGAAAACTATACAACTTATTCTTTGTAACTCATGAATAATTAAACGAAATTTGACATAATTTGAATGATTCATTATAGGAACAATTTTTAAGGTCCTGTAGATTAATTATTGTCTACGCGCACATTTTCCTACAGAAAAAATGCCTTTAAGCATGTTAGTAATGTATGATAATTTCATTTTGGTGATTGTAGTGTAACCATTTCGTTTAAAATGTGTTTAAACGAATGTGTTTAAACTATCTATAGACAGTAATGAAAAAAAAAATGGCGTGTCCCTGTGCAAGAATCCTGAACAATATGCATACTAAAATATATAGAGCTACATTGCCGCGTAAACATGTGTAGTAACTTGTATGATGTCTATCGGGTGATTTTTGTGGTTGATATCACAGTACAGACAAATTAAGTCCATAAACTGTAATGATAAAAAACCTTTGGTGTGTCTCAACATGCACATTACAAGCATCAACATGTGTTAATTTATTTTTTATTTTTTTAATTTTTTATTGTTTGTTATTTTAATATATATCCACTAATAAATGTAAGAATTTACGTGAAAATTTTTCGGTTTTTGTTTTATTTATATATATACGTTCTGATATGTACTGACCGAGCGTTGACAATTTTTACATATATAATCGGGCACTTTTCATTTCAAATGTTTTCTGAAATATCTAGAAAAATTTTTTACTTTGGGAATGCTAGCAACATGTAATTCCTCATATATTTCAGATAAAGATTTTACCAAAAACAGAAAAAATAAATAAATAAATAAGAGAATTTTGGGAATCGATTTGTAAAAAGTAATACTTGGAATGCCTTCTGGCTGTAGTATATGATTATAAAGTTTCTTTGTATTTTCTGCATTAATTTTTACAATATTGGCGCATTTATTCACGGATATATAAAAATTTTCTTAACAAACTGAAAAAAATACCTAAATACTTAAGATTTTCGTACATTAAAAAAAAAATGGCCTGCAAGATTATAACTTGCAGATTATTAAACTAAATGAAATGCTAATTTGAGGAAAATTTATAAACTACATTAGACACAGCATACTTTGTAAACATAATATAAAAGAATATATTAAATACTTAATAAAACATAAGAATTAATAGTAAATAGTTTTTTAAGTGCGTACGCACAAGCTTTACCGAAATTTCATTTGTAGAATTTATTAGACAATTTTAATGAGCCTCTTATATGAAAGCAAAAAATTGATAAAAAAGAAATCGTTCGAACCGTTTCTTTGTACATCGATTATTGCGATCGAAGACTGACCAATAAGAACACCAGTCGGTTTTCCCGGAGTAACTAAATAATACATGCGAAACAATTATTCATAAAAGAGGTTTATTTACCAAACATGGAGTAAAATGCTACAGACATATTTTGAGATACCGCATTTCGATCCCACTTTTGATATTTACGCAAACTTGACAAACTAATCCGCTCACTAGAAACCAGCAATTATCGACGAACTGGTATCTAAATGGGAGTTTATAGGGCGAGTTTGAAGAAAATTCGTAGAGCCGTCTTTTATGAAGCTCTTTTGCGAGACCTGAAAGTGATCTAATCCTACAGGACGCCAATTAATTTCCTTGAAGTAACCAATTATTATTGTTGAGTACCCCAAGATGGGAACCGTAATATTTGTTTCTTGTTATAGCTTTAAATAGCCTAAGTGTCATTAGTAATTCTTAATCCAATTTTCTAATTTCAAGCGTACAACATAAATAAAAACATTGAAAGAAGAAGATGATTTTCTTAAACCTTATAAGCGGAATCAGATTAAAAAATAATGATGATATTTACATGACAACGAGTTTAAAAGACGAGTTTTCTGGTATAAAAGTTGGAAAAAAAATGACACTCGTACATTACATATTAACAGATTATAAAATTTTTTGTGTTGAATACATTGTTGCATACAACAGAGATGTGCGTAATCCAAATCAGAAACCGGTATTATTTTAATTTATTCACTTTGTATTTTTTAACGATGTATAAAATGAATGCATACAGCAAATTATGAATAAATCGCAGAAACAAATTTAAATCATAGAGATAAATAAAGCGTTTATATATTAATTCTCCAACTTTAAACTTTTATTAAAAATGTAAAAGCGCATGCATTTTAAAACGTACTTATTAAATAGGAAAAAAAAAAAAAAAAAAAAAAAAAAAAACTTATAGATTTCCAATTACAATTCCTCTAAAAGCAGTGGAAAGTGAAAGAAATTCAATTTAAACTTTTTCAAGCGAGAAAATTTGAAACTTTCTTATTGAAATAAATACATTAAATTTTATGCATGAATTTGAAAAAACACACTTGAAATTTTATTTAAAATATCTGTGTTATTCAAGAAAGCTACGTATTTTACATTTAAAACATTCATAGTTGTATTTCAATGAATGTAACAGATACATTTTTTTTCCCATTAAATTACGAATTACGTATTTTAATATTCATTTATTATTCAATCAAGTATATTGTTAATAGGTTATTTATTTTAAAATCACCTATTATTTATTTTTTTTTTCCTTTCACATAATTCAACTTTTTTATATTGTTATAAAAATAATACATATAATTATTTCTAGCCAAGACACTAAACAGGAACCTGCCTTTATCATTTACTTATGAAAATTTTCTTATAAAAATTGTTTTTAAATGGTATTTTTATAAATATTTATAAATTTAGGTACACTTACTTATATATATATATATATACCGGGTGATGCAAAAGTCAGGACAAATTTTAAAAATGAATGATTCAAAAACGAATCAAGATACAAAGATACGGTTTGCACCAAACGGATGGAAAAGAAGCCGGGTTTTGTGTGGCAAAGAAAATAAAATAGTTCTGTTGTCGACCAACAGATGGCGCTGTCGTATTTCTGATGTAGGATTATGCAAAGCAACAAACGATATAAAAAGGAACAACTACAGCAGGTAATGGTAGTCGAAGATTATATGCATCGAAATATCGCATTCTCAGTCGCTACTTTAATCACGCATAGCCTTCAAGATCTCCCGATCTGACACCCTGTGACTTTTGGCTGTGGGGATTTTTGGAAGTCAAAAGTGTACCGCGACCAACCGGCATCACTAGCAGCACTGAAAGATGCCATCCTCCAAAATGTGTCTGCCATAACGCAAGAACTGCTACTAAATGCTGTGAACGATGGGTGAATCATCTCACAACTTTACTTCTGAATGATGGACAATGAACAGTTACTGCAGTTGTACTAATTAACTGTATTTAAGCTGACTTGTAAGTGGTCAACATTTTTTTTTCATTTGTAAATCATCTTTTGGTGAAATAAAACACTATAGCGCTATCCGTTGGTCGCCAACAGAAATAATCTTTTTCCTTTGCTAAACAAAACCCGGTTTCTTTTTCATCCGTTTGGGGCAAACCGTATCTTTGTTTCTTGATTCGTTTTCGAATTATTCATTTTTAAAGTTTGTCCTGACTTTTGGATCACCCGGTATATACACATAAATCTGACTTTCAAAATTTTCATTTTTATTAATAGTTGTATATTTACAAGATTTAAATATTTTGAGTTGAGCTTAGTCCTTGGCTCTTTCGAGTAATATACGCTTTTTATTAGTAAATGAGCAAATAAAAGAACTTTTAAACATATTACAAATCACAAATGTGATATGAAAATATCACATATTTTGATACATTTATAGTTTTAATTGTGGTGTCCTGATACTATTTTGGTAAGAACACCATTATTATTATTTTTTAAATGAAGGAAATTTAAAAGTTACGGAACCCTAATATAAATTTATGTTATATTGTCTGTTAAAATAAAACTCATTCACTTAATGTAACATATTTCATAGGCAAAATAACAAGTAATTATTTTCATATGTATTCTTAAATATATAAAATATTATATTTGTTTTTATTTACATATTATGCGCTTATGCGCTTATGCCTTATTAATTTTATTTTTGAAAATCTCTTTTGGAGTATAGTGAGGTGCATATTTTTTGTGCTATTCATTAATTTAAACTTTTTTAATCATCAGTGAGTTACTGTCATCATATACGTATTACAGAAATTTTATTTTAATAAATGAAAAGTATTAAATTATAATTTTCATGTTTATATTACTATTCTTGTTTAAACTGTACTTTATATTTAAGGGCTTTTAAAATATTTGGTAAATAGATATTATTTTTAAAATTTTAAGACATCTTTAATTTAAAATTTGGCCTGTTTACTTTTTTTGTCTTCACCAGACGCACGGGCAGGGATTCTGCATCTTCAGGGGTAGCGTTGTCCTGAGTCTTTGCCCTCCTTTTATATGTCAGCCTGAGCATCTTTCGTCATTTAACGTTAATTAATGTCTGATTATGGTCGTTATATGATAGATAATTGGCCACAGAGCGCATATTTTTTTAAAGATATTTTGCTAGTTTTAGCATTTTTAAAATCTATTAAAATATCTTATTTCTGGAATATTTTATTTTGTGCAGTTGTTATTATTATTTTTTTTACTTCCATTACCTTACTACCGTAGGTAATTCGGTCTGAAAATTCGATATCGGGTTTTCACAAGATTTACACGTTTTAAGGTCCCCTGAGTCCAAAAAAGTGGTTTTTGGCAATTGGTCAGCGTGTATGTATGCGTGTGTGTGTGTGTACGTATGTGGAGAATCTTCTGGCTATTATAGCTCAGAAACTAAAAAAAAAAGATAGAGCTACGAAACTTTAGAATTGAAATACGTCTGGTGTACAGATGAAATTTCCAAATTTTGGTGAAAATTGAAAAACTGGAAGTGGGACATCGGAAACCGGAAGTAAGTCCGTATGTCAAAAACGGCTCTAACGATTTTCTTCAAACTTACTATATAAACACTCTATTAGATGTCCTTTCGAATGATATAGTTGGTTAGTTCAGGAAAATTGATAGGCGTCCTGTATAAATAGCTCAATTTCAGGCCTCGCAAAGGCGTTCCTTTAAAAACGGTTGTACGGATTTTTTTCAAACTCGCCCTTTTAACTCACTTTTAAATATGCTTTTGTATGTAATTATTGTTTTCCTGTCAATAATTGAGTTTAACCGCAAGTGGGACAATGGAAACCGGAAGTGGGATCGTACGTCCGTTTCTCGAAAACGGCTCTAACGATTTTCTTCAAATTTGCTATATAAACACTCTATTAGATGTCCTTTCGAATGATATAGTTGGTTAGTTCAGTAAAATTGATAGGCGTCCTGTATAAATAGCTCAATTTCAGACATCGCAAAGGCGTTCCTTTAAAAACGGTTGTACGGATTTTTTTTCAAACTCGCCATTTTAACTCACTTTTAAATATCCTTTTGTATGTAATTATTGTTTTTCGGTCAATAATTTATTTTTTGTAAAAGTTGGTATCTCAAAAACGGCTTTAACGATTTTCTCTTTAGATCACTTATATGTTTTCTGATCACATTATCTCTCAAAAATGCATATACTACGTGTAATAGTGGGTATTGGAAGTCGTGTGGTTGTTTCACACCAGATTTTTTTAAATTTGATATCATTTCGAAGTTTCTTTATTCTCTTTTTGATTTCTTTTTTTTTTTTTTTAATCCTTATATAAACCTAGATTATTGTTTGATTTGGTATATTTAATTTGATATGTTCCTCAGGTCTCAAGGGATATTATCTTTTTCATTATGGATTCCCTAATACATATTTTATTCGGGTTGCTTTTTAAAGACATTTTTAATTTAAAATTTTATTTACTTACCATTCATGTCTTCACTAGATATCTTCACTTGATATCTAGATGGCGGGACCATCGGATCTTCAGATATAGTATTGTGAGGTCCTCAGTTATCTTAACACCCTTCATAGCTCGGTCTGAGGAAATGTATTTCAAAGAATTCATAATGAAAATAATAATATCGATTCTTTGAATATCTCAGAAAAATATAAAATTAAATATGCTAAAGTACACAATAATCTAGGTGTATATATAGGGATGACCGAAAAAAAAAAAAAAAAAAGTAAAATGTCATAACAAAAATTACTCGTTCAAAAGAGTTGCTTTGGCGATTCTGGCCAATCGCATAACATGTAATAACCATGATCCAATACTAATTGACTCCAAATAGCGAAATATGCTCAGATCGAGCTGTGGAGGGAAGATGGAGACTCAGGATAACATCACAACTGAAGACGAAATGGACCCACCGGTGAATATCTAGTGAAGACAAGAAAATTAAGTCGAATTTTGAGGTATTATTTTTGTAAAGTTCATTAAAATGTATTGTCTGATTTAATAGGGAATATATAAAGATATTTGTTTATCTATAAACTGTTTTTTCTCGAATAAGCTCTAGTAGTAGCGGAGAAATGATAATCAGAAAACAAATAAAGGGAAGGTGCCGGGTTCAAACCTAGGTCGGTCTAGTCGTTGATAATTTTCTCTCAACTGTTCAAATGGTTAGGATTCAGCAAAAAGTGTTTCACTGTTGTGCATTCCGTAGAAAATCAGTTTTATCTCACTTAAATAGAAAATACATTGCGTATTAGCTAGATGCTTTCATTAAAATAATATCAAACAATTTAAAGTTGAAATTTGTATGCTTATTGTTTATTGAAAGGAAATAAAATTTTTTGAAGATTGGTTTTAAATTATGTGACAAAGTTTGTTTGATTTTATTAATTATTGTTACATTATTATACATAAATGGTTTTAAAATGATACATCTCTTTAATAAGAAGACTTAATTTTTGTTATTTCTGAAAAATTACTTGCAGTAAATACGAGTAAAAATTCTGTTATCGATTTAAGAATTGATTTGTTCAGGACTGTTGCCAAGCAACTTAATACATTTTCATATTTCTTTTTTCAAAGATTACAAATAAATATTTATTTTAAGAAAAAAGATTTTTTTTTTTTTTTTTTTTTTTTTTTTCAGACTAAAATTTTGCTATTTTTATTCATTTTGTTTCTATTTCCGTATAGGTTTGTCGCTATAAGTTTTTGAAATATCTTACTCGAATTCAGTTTTTTGAAAAAAGTACTACAAAAGAATACAAGATAGAAAATGCATTCAAATTTTCTAGCTGTTTTATAAATCTTTTATTAAAGTAAAACATTTTTTAAGGTAAAGAAGCTCAAAAAAAATTTTCTGTTTGTTATGAACTTACAAAGAATATTAAATAAATAAACATCATTATAAAATATATTATAATAAAATGTTTTTAATGGAGAAACATTGTATAAATTACGTAAAATTCAAATAGAATACCTACTTTTACGTATAAAAATTAAAACAAAAATGAAATTCTAAATCTACAATTTTCTGTGACAGATTTGGAATTTCTAAATTTAACATAGCCAGTGAATTTTTGTAATCTTTATATATATATATATATATATATATATACACATATATGTATATATAATCTTTATTTATATACATATATATATATATATATATATATATATATATATATATATATATATATATATATATTCCATTAGTCAGTTGCATTATAAATTGCATTGCACAATTCTATAAATGTATAACTAAACATTTAAGAAGCACACATTATTAAGTTTTCGATATGAAAGAATAAAACAAAATTATTCAACGCGTTTTATTAATACATTATAGTAATAAATAAATTCTACTTTTTTTTTTTTTTTTTTTAAGAGATTTATTATAAAAACTATTGAAAATAATATCGGTAGTTATTAACAATAACAGCTATAAGTTAATTTAGAAAATGTATTTTTTTTCTGGAGAAAGGAATTAAAGAAATTCTACGCCGATTTCATCACTTAGTATTGCTAGTATTTTTTATGTTTTGTTGCGCAAAGGATTTAAATTTGTACATTTAAGTGCAATTTACAATTACATTTTACGCCATTTGGGAATTTATTTTGAGTAGTTTGAATAATAATTATAATAGCTTTTTTTGGAGTCAGTTCTATTTTTATAATATTTTATTTTTTCCTTTTCAGTGAAAATACAGAGGGTGTTCGCACATTTTTTAGACGATTTTGATGGAATGTACTGAAAAACTTTCACTCATATTTCGTGTTTTATATGTTCCGTTTGATAGCCCTTGTTTTTAACTATCATTCTACATCGTAATTTCTATGATAATAATGCTTTTTGTAATATCGGAAGAGGTATTTTTTTTCTACTCCTCCTGACCGGCTTTCCAAAGTCCACAAAGCGTTGTAGGTTGGCGTTTAGATAATGCATATTTTAAGAGTCGAAAAGCACAAAAATCCAACGGTGATACATCAGGATATTTAGCAGGAATGTCATTGAAAGGTATGGTTTTAAATCCCGTTTTTTTCTATACAAGCTGTGAGGTTGAGACGACAGAACGCCACCACAGTTTGTATGAAACTAAGCCAAATCCAGGAAAGTTGGGACGGTTAAATCACTTAGTCGCCAGTGACTCGGCGAAAGTTTTAGTCGGATTAGTTTCGTGTCGGCATGGTGCTGCAACGAAAGAATTAGGTTCTGAGAGTTAGATGAATGAGAAGCGATTTTAAAGATTGATTGAAATGAAAAGAAAGGAAGTTTGTAAAAAGTAGTATAAGATGGAGATTGTTTTGGTGTGAAGAGGTGAAGTAAATAGTGGTGGGTGTGTGAAGTGGATAGTAGGAGAATAATGTTGGTGATGATAGTTCTTATGCGAGTGTTAAGTGATGGTAGAGATGTGTAGCGCTGTAGAATAAAGTAAGATTTGAGAGAAGAATCTGTCGCGCCTAGGGAATCCAGCCGACGATTCTTGTGTAAGAATAGTTAGTGGTCGACAGAGAGCAGCCGTCGACAAGATCAGTATTTGTGAGATAAGTTACCTTTTATTTTATGCTTTGTTGAAGTTATTCCCTGAGGTCAATTGAGAGTTAAAACTGAGTTAGCCCAACACCAGCCTTGAAATTGGTCATTAATAAATTTTGTTAATTTGTATCTAACTTTGTCTCGAACTCTTCTTATTATCTAATTGAATAATTAAGTTAATCTTAAGATTAAGTTTGAGGAATTAAGATTATGGCAGACACTTATTCCTCACAAAGCAATTGCGGATTGTGATGTGTGGCTGCTTGCTTTGTCTTGATACATTCAACGGATTGATAGCATTGTGGGTAAAGTTCTGGAATTTCATTTTAAAAATTGGAATTAAAATATGTTCTTGATGGTATTTAGAGTTGATTTTGAAATTTTTGTCAGCTTTTTTTACTTTTATCTTGCCTTTGTATGAAAAACCATCGACAATCATAAATCCTTTAGAAAAACTTTCTTTTGATTCTTTGAATCATGTACCAAAATTTTTTTTCTCCTCTTTTGTGATAATAAATTGATCTTTTTTTATTGCAACCACTTAAATAGATCCAAGATTAATCTACTGTTGCGACATTTTTCCATTTTTCTCCAGATAAATGCTTTTCATAAAGAGTTCACTAAAAACTCTCTTCGTAAAGAGCGGAAACGTATCCTTCCATTCACTGCTTATTTAAAAGCGCCTTTTTGGATGTAAACAAAAATTCTAAATATCAGAAGATAAATAAAACTTCCAAAAATATAAATGTTATGAAAATAAAATTCCCCATGCAGACGATTTTTTCTTACGGCGAAATAAAATCGTCTAAAAAGTGTGCGAACAGCCTCTGTATATTCGTATGGCGGAAAATGGGAGGTAAGGTTAGAAAACGGCTTGATGAGAAGACAACGATTTATAGAATACACATACACTAAATTAAAAAAGGCTTAAGAAATAAAAAGAACATGTGCCATGAAAAGAACATTCGTAACCGAGAATTTTTTAAACATGTAATATAAAATTATCCATTATAAATAAATATACGAAATATATACATTCAAAGAAGTCTAAGCTTGCAAAGAAGCGATGATTTTATGCAATTCAAATCTAGGTTATAAAATAAGGCTCTAGAGAAGACATTATGGTGCACTTCTTTAACAATTTAAACAAACATTTAAACGATATTCGTAACGACATATAACGCTTTGTTTAAATCTTACTGATATAACTGTATAATGAGATCTTCCTTAGGAGAGGACCTCTAATATATATATATATATAAACTGTACCACAACTTTGTAATCCTGGTGATACTATAAGGAAATTCTGATTACACCAACCTTTTTTCAAACAAAAACATCAGAGCGTTTAAAAATTATAGATGGGCAAAAACCATGAAAACTGACAGACCGAGATATTCTGCTTAAAGTTAATTATATTATGTTGGCACCTTTTTCGGGTCTATACCATTACAAATATACAGACACACACGTGCATATATATATATATATAGATATAGATATAATAAATCGGAACATTCATTAAGAAGTTGCAAATTTGCAAATAAATAATATATATCTATAAATATGTATATACTGAGTGATTCAAAACCCAGCGTACAAATTTTAAATGGAGGTAAAACATATCATAAGACTTAAAAATTGCATAAAAATCGCATAGGAACCCGCGTGTATAAACGCCATTTCAACCCTTCATGAACTGGATGTTTTTCACTGACAAAATATTATGTAACTGACATCTAGAATCTAAATTGTGTCTCGAAAATATAGTTCCAAGTCATCCTTATAAATTCTAGTCCTCATTGAAAGTCCAAAATCTAGAAACCCCATGTAGAATTCAGGAGCGTTTGAATATATTATCGAGGGCAAAGTTATTTGAAAATCTCTGCAAATAAATAAGAATACAAGAGGCTGGTTTCAGCAACTTTAATCTTGGTTTATGACCCAATTCTAGAAAAGCAAGCGAGAATTTCTCGCAATACAAAAGATTCAAAATAGTGTTGCACCATCTAGAAAGTGTAGACTAGAATTTCTCGATCATTTCGTCTATTCAGTTTGTTGGCGTGCCTCATGCGCATAGCTTGGAAATTTATATTTCTAGTGTAGAGATTTAGAAAATGACCACTTATTCATTCCAGATGAAGACTGTATATTTTTGTCCTCAGAGTGGAAAATTTTTAACTGTAAAATTCACATATAAACGTAGCTTTCGGAAATTTCATTTTTAGCTAAACATTTTTGGTTGTTAATGCTTACATAGAAAGAGTTGTTATATTAATATTCAGTATACTATAATGTTTAGTTAAATATGCAATTTTCGAAACCCCGTTCATATGCGGTTTTACTTTTAAAACTAATCAAAACACCCAGTTCTTAAAAGTATACAATAACGTTTGTAATCACGAGATCCTATGTAATTGTCAATCTTAATGGTGTGCCCTACCTCCCCTAAAAGTTTTTTCATTGGATTTTGAATCACCCTGTATATATATATATATATATATATATATATATATAAGAAAGCAGAAGAGATGCATTCGGTTTGAATTGAGAACCTCCTCATTTAAAGCATGTAAAAAATAGGTCTGAATAAAATATATGTATAGCTTTAAAAAGCTTAATAAAAGTTTTTCGTTGAATTTTCATATAAAAAAATAAATTTATATATATACATAGGGTAGGTGCTCCAGTTAAAATAAATATTAGAAATACGAGAATTTAATATTTATGTCAGACTTTGAACTCATATTAAATTTATTATTCCCCTATTAAAAAAAAGTTTTAGCATAACAATATAGGTGCTCCAGTGATTGTCATGCGCCAGTAATTGACATTTATCCCGAAATAATTAATAAAAAAAAATCGTAAATCATATTTTACATATAAAAATTTTAACGTTTTATGTCAAACACTGAAGCATAGGGTGCTAATAACTGGTAAAATGAATAATTATCAATGTCAAACACTGGAACATAAGGTGCCAAATACTAGTAAAATGAAAAACTGGCAGTGTCAATTTCTGGAACATTGAGTGGGTGTCAAATAAAAATTCATAAAATAAAATAATTGTTATCAAATGCATATATTTTTACATATATGTGGTTCTGAATGTCTTTCGTACCATTTGTATTAACTTAAGATTTCTAAAAATATTTTCTAATGACTAGAACATTAAAAACATCAAAGGTTGCTCTAAAAGTATCAATCGCTGGTGCACTTACCGTAAATCTTTTCTAGATGAAGTTGTATAAATTTATTTAATTATTTATCAATTATTATTGTTATTATTATTGTCATTTGTTGTTGTTGAAAGTAGACATAGATTAAGTATTAAATTTATATATAAAAAAAAAGTATGCCATGAAATATATTCATCCATTTTGAGGGAAAAAATAATAATAAAATGCTTCTTTAAGTGTTTGCATAGTTAAAGATGAATAAAGTTCTAAATTTTCCAGATACTTGTTTTTATTTTATAAAATTCATGAAATAGTAGCAATATTTAAGAATTAAATTAGTGTTTTTAATCATGTGTATTAAACAGATAATATTATTGATTTAAATATATAGAAAGTCATTTAATATTACAGTTATATTTTTTAATGTATAGGAAGAGAAATATTTAAAAAAAAAAGTTTTAAAAATATTTCATGCAATTTATCTATGTTATTAAATGCATTTTTTATTAAATTTAAATGTGTGGCTTATTAATTACAAAGTTGGAATTCTTTCAAATAAAAAAATACATCTTTTCTGAACTTACTTTTTAAATTATATAAATCGATTTTTAAAGTTACAAAGAAAAAAAGAAATCGTTTTTGTAATTTATTACTCTTATAAAAACATGATTGATATTATTTTAAATAACATCGATACGTCAATTTCCAAGATTTTTAAATAATTCAGGTTTATGACATTTCTTTCCGTCTCGTAGTTAAGTAAAAGCAATCACTGGGGGTAAATTCATTAAATTTTATAAAAAAAAAAATAATCAATTTAATAATTCATAAAATCGATTCTTAAAAATAAAAACAATCTTGAGTAAGATGAATGAAAGGAGTATTTATATTCAATTTTTTTAATGCTGCTTTATGTATGAGGACTCTTCTTCTTTAGTAAACAATAGCAGTGATTAGATTTCAATAGTTTAACGAGATTTGTATTATCGTAAATGCATTTTCTATTAAAATGCATTAAAAACATGTTAGAGAAATTGTTTATGAATAGATTTTTCAAAAGAAATCATCGCTCGATAAAGATTTCTACAGTGCGGATCAAAGGTTTATGCACAAGTTAAATTTTTTAATAAAATGTAAAATATACGCTGGAATGCTTTAAAAGTTTTACTGTATCTAAATAATTGGATTACAAATTCATGTTTCAAATTCAGAAAGAATTTTTTGAAAGAAAAATAATAAATTATAAAAAAAATAAAAATTCTGATGTCGAAAAATTTTTAAGCGCAAATAATTTCTTATGAAAATATCTCTTATCTTGTGATTGGTGGTTTATCAGTCAGACTTCTCTTCTAGACCATGAAATGTAGTTAACATTGCACGAGTTATAAAAATGTCAAAATCGGTGCAATTCTCGCTTGAAGAAGTTGTAAATGTGTGGAACCTGAAAGCGGTTTCATAATCAGTAAATCAGTTTTGCAAATGTCACTTATATTAAATCCGTACAAACGTGGTATTTATAGTGTTTTGTATCGGGAAGAAGAATTCAAAATTCTGTATCAGCTCAGGAAGATCAGAAAAACCACATTTCGGGAGGATAGAAGAATTAAAAGAATGGCTCTAGCGGACAATTTGTATCTTAATCAGATAAAAAATCCACTTGGATCAAAAATATCACGTGGCACTATTCGCAGATGCATAACCGAATCAGGATTCATCATAAAACAAAAAGTAAGCTCGTAAGCCTATTCTGAAACAGTGTCTCAAACAAGCAAGATTTGAATAGGCAAAGCAGCACATGTATTATCGTGACAAACGGATTAGTCTTATTTTCTTCGATGAAAAAAAAGCCGAATTCAGATGATCCAGATGGGTTCTCATACTACTGGTGTGACTCGAGGAAAGATCTGAAGAGCAAATTCAGGAGGCAACAAGGGGGAAGCGGTCGTGCAGTTTTATCCACTATGGACAAAAGTCACTTTGCTTCCTGAGTGGCTGTCAAAATTCAAAGGAATATCAGGAAATTCAGCGTTCGCATTTGCATCGTTTAGTGAGGTCCTAGGTGGTCCCAACTGGATTTTTCAACAAGACAACGCATCAGTACACACATCCCGTTGTACAAAATAATAATAATAATAATAAATAAAAAAAGACTTTAACTCAGAATATCATTGTGATGAACTGAACAGCAATCAACACAGTTTTCAATCTAATAAAGAACTCTTTTACGTGACTGCTACAAGACTGGAACACAATATTGCTCAATGCAAAAGATCAAACGAGCGATTAAGGAGCCCGGTGAAGACTCGCTCCCGAAACCTACCATAATCTCATGTAATCAATGAAAATCACGCATCTGATCTCATCACGCGCAACGGCGACACCACAGATTACTAAAACACTTTCGAGCTTTATGAAATATAAATATTTCGGTTAGTACATAAGCTTTTGCGACATCACAATTTTGATTTTTTTTTTTTTTAATTATTATTCATATTTTGCTTTCTATTAATTGTTTCCAAATTCGGAACATGAACTTGTAATCCGATTGTTTACATACAGTAAAACTTTCGAAGCATTCCGATGTATATTTTTCATTTTATTAAAAGATTTAGACTGTGCATAAACGTATGCACCGTACAGTAAATATTGAAAGAAATCCGAATATAACTTGACAAGAATTCTTTTGTTTGACTTTTTGAATGACGTCTTCTTCTTCTTCTTTCTTTCTTTCTTTTTTTTTTTTTTTTTTTTTTAATTAATTGTGTGCTATTGAAATGATTGAAAATTAGAATTTCTGAAGGTTGCTGCTTATTTAATTATGGAAAAGGATGCATAAACATTCTAAATTTTTTTATTATCTTACAAAAAAATTCTTTTGTGTGTGCATATATATTTCGGCTATCCTTGTGGCCATTATCAGTGCACTTGTTGTTCCTGTTTACCTTTGGCTTCGTCTCCTCCCCCCCCCCTTCTCTTCTCCTTTCTTCTCATCAGTTCGTCTGTTGTGTGTTTTCAATCTATATATACACACTGGCATAAAAACAAGTCATAAAAAGCAGAATTAAAAAAAAAAAAATATTTTTATTTAAAGGGGAAAAAATGTAAATTTGGCTAAAGCCATTATTTCTATTTACAATTTATGAACATTTTTATTAATCATGTTTTCCTTCATTTTCTTTATAAATAGTTTATTTATTCGAAGTTTTGTTTTCTTTAAGTTTCTCCCGTTTCTAAATTTGTAAGATAAAAATAATTTATACAGACTTTTGACTATAGTTTCACATTAAATAGCAAAGAAAAAAAAGTAAATTACACCACTCAGTAGATATTTATATCATACGTTTACTTGACATGAAAAGTTTTGGCCGCACATACACTTAATAGATGTTACTCTTAATTTTCAATCACATAACATAAAAAAATATATATATATTTTGTCCTTAAAGTATTCAAAACTCAAGAGCCTTATAATTTAATACGTCATGAGAGAATTTAAAGAATGATACTAGGTTATAGCAAATGAGAATAAAAATTACTCAAGTACATCAAATTTTATGACTGTAATGGTCTATACACAATTGTTCCGATGTCAAACTTTATAAATTTTCACAAGTCACATCCCCAAACCGTCTTTCTCAATGGTTATGTTTTGAAATGAAGCGATCTTTCAAATTTGACTTCCAAAAACATGTTTTAGGATAAACGTAAATAAGATGTACATATTTATATATATATATATATATATATATATATATATATTTACTGATTTAAAAATGTTATCCCATTCTAAAACAACTAATATAATTGCATGTAAATATTACTCGTTTTATTATTACTATTATTTACGATACGATGTGCTCTAATTTATATCATCATTAAATTAAAAACGAATGCAATATTTTCTTCTTATGTTATAGAAGAAATTACTAAACAGAAAGACCCAATTAAAAATCGGATACATACACACACAAAGAGGATGGAAAGATATATATATGTATATAGAATTATAGATAGTCATTTATGGAACGTTTTGGGCCGTAGGGAAAAGCCAGGCACTACCATTTGTAATACCAGTTAATAAGTTAAATAAATGTAATTTTCTATCTTTCAGTCAGAATCTATATTGTGATTCAAAGCTTATTGAGAGCTAATTTAGATTAAGATGCATGCGTTACATTGAAAAGGGGTTAAAAATAAATATTGTACACTGATTTTGTCAAGCTTTTGTGCTGTTTCTGGTATTATTTGGTATACTGTAAAGTTCTTTTCTTTTGAATTAATAAAATATAGCAAGAATTTTTTCTTTAACAGTATTTCTATGGTATTTTACCAATTATCATTTTTAAAGTTACCCAAGAGTGTCTTAAATATTATCCAAGATAAATTTCTGATGTCAGTATTTTAATTCAAAAGGTCAGAACTTTCCAGTAGACCTAATAATGTACAGTCTACCAAAAAAAAAAAAACGCCACCGCCCCACCTAATTTCGCCGTAAATTATCGTAGAAACATTTGACTGGTACCGATCGATTTGTAATAACGTCTAGTTTATAACGGTATAGTTAAATTTTGCCTAAGGGGTCGTCTACATATTAAAACTGGCATTAACTTCATTTTCTTCAATGGCAACCCCTATTTTTGACTTCATATTCAGATTTCTGAGATCAAGGCGGTTCGAAAAACATACCTATTTATATACCTTAAATTAATTTTAAATAGAGTTACACGTGAAAATGTATTAGGGGTCCGTCTATACATTTAGAAAATATAAATCACGATCTACCACCCAGTATACATTATTTATTAAGTTTCACACCGGAAAAAAATTTCAGAAATGTTAATTATAAAATGAAAAAAATGACTAATTCACAGAACTTTCTGAGTTAGTTTATGAATTAAAAGATTTTTATTGGTTTCTATTGATTAAACATCAGATAGTTCACTTCATACGAAGAAAATTAAATAGCTTGAATAGATATTAAAATATCCATCAACAGAAAAAAAAAAAAAAAAAAAAAAAAAGATGAATGGTTTTAAATTTGTTTGAAAATTCAAAATTATTTTAACTCAAGCTGCCGTATAATTGTCTGAAACGGCGGCACTCAACCTGGTTCCCACGGCCGTTTCACAGTGACAATGGGAGTTTGTTCTGATACTGCAGTACTTTCATTTTCTTTAATTGACTTTTTTAAAATATAAAAACAGATTTTTTTATTTTTATTTATTTATTTTTTTAATTAATTATTATTATTATTATTTTCATGACATTATTAAAAACTTTTACATAAATCTCCACGATATTCTTTTGCTTTTATATTTTATAATGTGTAACAAATTAATATGCAAAATAATAAATCCTACTACTTAATGGGATGTTCTAAAATTCTACACTTTAACACAGATACCGAAGTGGACGGTGGGTGTAGAAAGGCTGACTACCCTTAATCTAAATCTTCACTTGAAAAGGTCAAAATGTTACATAACTCTTTTTTTTTTTTTAAGGAAAAAAGAAGAAGATAAGGAGGAGAAGGAAAGATCAAAACGAATATAAAGCATATTAAACGTTAATACCCTTTAAACACTGGAAAAAGGCGGGGTTTGTATATACATGCTTGTCAACCTATCCCGGAAGATTACTGGTCCCGCCCCTTTCCGTACATTTTTTTCACATCAGTCTTTTTAGAGCCGTGTCAGCCATCGGTGGCTGACACTGATCTTTCCATTTAGGCTAAGTCAGCCGGCAGTGTAAAATATGATATAAAACTACAGAACTTACATAGTTTTAAGTAATTACTGACAATTTATTTAAAATTTACCTCATGTTTTTTTTTTTTTTTTTTAATAGGATTTTTATAGGATTATATCGTTAAGGCCTAATGGGGTTTATTGAAACTCGATAAACATAACACGCTTCTAAGCAGCACGTGTGGTCTGAATGGGATTTCCATAAGAATTCGCGTGGCGCTCAATGAGTTAATCGTAAATGTATTTGAAGTTAATTACTCTAAAAATTAAATTGTGTACACACAGGGGCGGGAACTAACAATGTTACGGGTTAGGTTGGCAAGTATGCATATATATTTTGCTTGATTTATAAAAATTTATAACACATTTTCTTCTTTTTTTTTTTTTTTTGGTATTTTGTGTTTATATCTCTCATTAAAAATAAATACAATATTCATATATAAACATTTCCATACAGTAATGTATATAAACATATTGATTAAAGAAGATTTGTTGATATTATATAATTATTCTTCTATCTGTATAGTATATTAACACAAATATATTTTGTAAATTTCGCAGCATCGAAAAACAGCAACATAGCTTCCATATCAAGGCTTAATGTAAATAGGACGTAAGCGTACTGTAGCTAGTGTTGAAATTTGAAAAAAAAAAGAAAAAAAAAAAGAATAACAGTGGGCTAAAAATACGCCGGAATAAATTAAAATGTTGTTTATTCTGGTTTTAGTCAGGTGATATCACTCGTGCTAAATAGCTGGATCCGCCCACTCTTAAGCTCAGGTTCAGCTCATCATAAAAATATTGTTTTTAATATCTGCCGCACCAAAATGTTCAAAACACAAATGCCAATTTTCATATATTTTGAAATCTTCCCGTTTCAACTTTAAAAGCATTTAGATTAATTTATTTTATTTTGAATTTTTAAATTTAGACGTTTAAAGTCTTTTAAATGAAATTTCAGGATTCTGTAAGATCAATATCTATATATTTGAAAGTAATAAGACAATTCCTTTGTTTTAAATTTTTATTCCATAATAACTCTGACTTTGATTTCGTGATTAGGAAATTGAAAATAAATACTATTGAGCTATGTTCCAATAATAGATCTTATAAACTTAAAAAAAAAAAAAATAATAATAATAATAATAATAAAGCAATTTTTCACTATTTGATTCTGTATTAAAAAACTTTTAATAGAAATTTGATATTTTATTATGTTACATTATGGGATAAATTTTAAATAACACAAAGCTTACAAACGGTACAGTAACCAAATGCAAATATGTCACAACAAAATTTAAACAGAAAATTTATGGTAAAAAATCTTTTTAAAATTATTAAATATTCATAATAATAATAATAAAACGATTGTCGAATGCATAATTGCTGTTTCATGCAATCAGTTTCGCTGTACCGTGTTTTCTAAAACATGATATTTAACTAGAGGTGTACGTACCCTTGAATATTGAAATGCGAAAAAAAGTGTAACAGGGTTAAAATAGAATTTTAGCAGCGAAAATCTAGAAAAAGATATTTAATACTTATGAAGAAAGACTTAACATATTAGGATCGGATATATTCTTCTCTTGTACCGTAAGCCACGCCTTTTCACAAATTTGCTAAAACTTTATAATATAAAACAAAATAATTTTGCATATTTGTAATTAAATCATTTAAGTTTTGTCTTCAATAATCGATGTAGTAAATACCATTGTGATTTATGCATACCAGCGTCACATATAGAGTCAAATAGGAATATGCAAATTTGTCTTTTTTTTAAATAGTGTTTCAGCGAATCAGAGGCGGCGCTTCTTTTCTTTTGAAATTCTTTCACAATCCCTCGCCTACATTGTGATAACTTTACAAAAATATGCCAATTTGTATAATAAACATCGAAATATTGCTTAGGAAACAATAAAAATAACATAAAGGTAAATTAAAATAGTTTTCCGTCAAATTATATACAAACATTTACTTATAGAGGATACAGATTATAACAAGTGACGGCCCCCTAACAGGAATAAAAAGTGAAATATCACTGTAACTCAAAAAATAATGTTAGGAACGAGCTGTAAATTTGGAAACCCATGTTTTTGATGATGCCCGTTCTATTCGTGCAAAAATTAACATAGGTCATAATTCATAATTTTTTCAAATATGAATTTATTAATAATTTTCATAATTCAAAAAATGTTTTTTTAGCAAAAATTTGCATGGAATATGTTTGGGTCATTTCATTCTAACGAATAAAAAAAAACAGAATTTAAATATCATAATTATTTCGGAAGATATGATTTAATGTTTGTCACATTAATTTAACATTAGCACCCCCAAACTTTGACAGCTTATAACTCTATGAAAAATTGAGCGAAATATATAAACTATACCATTTTCCGTGATGATTTGATCCAAAGAATTCAAATAAATTAGAAAAAATGGGGGTTACCATTGAAAAAAATGATGTTGATGTTAGTTTTAATATGTAGACGACCCCCTAAGTAACATCTAACTATAACATTATAAACTAGACGTTATTACAAACTGATTGGTACCAGTTGCATGTTTCTACGATAATTTACGGCAAAATTAGGTGGGGGGTGGCGTTTTTTTTTGGGGTGACTGTACTATATATGCCTAAACTGAAGACGACGTTCAGATTTCTTTGTATAAATTTGTGCATGAATCGTAAGAATTTTATGACCAACTTTCTTGTTTTTCAAAAAGAACAAAAATAATAATATTACAAATATGTGCAAGTGTGTTATTATCAGCGGAAGCATATTTCTGCGTATTTCTATCTATTTGTTGTAAAATAAGTTTATGTTATTCACTGTAAAAAAAAAAAAAAAGACCCGATCAAATACCCATTAATTAATGTTTTGCCCATAATTTCAATATTTTGAATACCACTTTTTACATAAATCTTTTTTTTTTTTTTGTATAATTCTTTACAAGGTATTTACTACAAACGATTAATGAAGATTATTATAAAAAAAAGTGGTAAATGTCTAATGAGAGATTTCTGGTATGGCGGAAAATATCAAGTCATATCAGAAAATTCTTTTTTTTTTTTTCTTATTTTAGTAATGAATAAGGGAACGTAAATTCACGTGTTTTTTTTAACAGTGTGGTTAGTTAAATTACGTTGGATTTTAGGCATTAAACTGCATTCATCAGTAAAACTTTCGCAAAACACTTTTTGAAGCATAACTTGTTAACCACTTAACTGCCACAGGCGTGTATATTCGTCTTTCCAATGTACGATCTCTGTATTGTACTGCTACCAGTGAAAGTAACTGATACGATTTGGCAAAGTAATAAAGTAACCTTCGAAGTGATCTTTACAGTGCTTATTATTAGTGAAATATTTACTCATTTTAGAATTTAGAGAGAGAGGTGGCATTGGAAAGCGAATTAAATTTTCGTCGGCGGGTAAGGGGTTCATATCATAGACAATCTCTGTGTTAGCAGAAGAAGCACATCACTGTAAATTATAATAAAGACATCTTAACTTTAGGATAAAAATTATGATTTAAATTGCCTTTGAGTGAAGTTTAAAATGACGATCGGGTGAACTTTTGTGTTGTAAATTTTCTGAATGTTATAAACGAAATTTGAAAGTTACTTTAGTTATTCAGTAATTCTATTAAAAATATTTCCCATAGAAAAAATCTGGATTTGGTAAAAGCAGTATTTTAAGAAATTATTGTAAGTTATTGTAAGGAGTACATGTCAGTCATTAAGGTCCTTAAAAGTTTTTTGAATGTAGCTACACTATACAAAGTGGGGATTTAGAGGCAAGTTGTCAACTTCATTCCAAATTTAACGTTATTTCCCTTACACACATATATATTTTCAAAATAACGCGTTTTTAAAACTACTTTTAACTGTTTATATATATATATATATATTAAAAATGTTTAGCCATAGTACTTCAAAAATTTTACTTTTAAATGTATTAATATGTTTATTTTAATTTAAGAAAACAAAAAGTAGTGACCATACCAGATGATTTGATTCACATTTATATATATATATATATATATATATATAAACTAATTTTTAGGTAAAAAACAGAATTTCAAATGATAAGGACATGTTTTTTTTTTCTTTGTTTCTTTATATAAATATATAGATATCTTACAACAAAGTTACAGACTGCAAGAAATCTCATGAAGAATTGCCACCATAATGGACAAGAGCGAAAAATTAAAATAATCAGAGTAATTATTATAACTAGTATCGCCCAGTGGTCGAAACTCGACCATTTATTTTGCAAAGCAAGGCAAAGCAAAGTTATTGCCTTGTCTTACCGTAATTAAATTGCAACACAGCTGCGGCAATTGTTTGCCGATATGCACTCGAACTGAATCAGCCGAGTTTTACTTAATATATTTCTCTCTGTAGATGTTGAACCTTTCCTGAAATGAGAGAAAATCGCAACGTGAAAACCCCCTCGTTGGGTGATACAGCCCAACAGTTAATCACTACCATGTCAAACCAAGGTCCAACCAACTATCAAATTCTGTTAAATTAATTCCATTGGTTCATAAAATATAGTGTTTGAACTCAAAAAGAAAGATATTTTGCAAAGATGGTCGAATTGAGTTCGGTAAATTTTAGAACGTGTAACTTTATCGAAAACCGAAAATCTAAATTTTTTCTGAATCTTATACTTCCTTCTTATATATGCAGAGGAAAGAATAATAAATCCACTTTTTTAAAAATAAGTAGTCAATTTCAGTTAATTGAAATGCAAGGATTTAAATAAATAAATAAACTCACTTTTTGTTGCCTAAACACAAATAACAAAGAACATTTGGATTTAAATGAGCATTTAATAGACAATTTTTTATCAGTCAAACGATAAAAGAACCAAATATTTAAATTAAAAAATAAAGTCACTTTTTGTTGCGAAAAGACGAATAACAAAGAACATTTGAAGTTTCAAAAATTAAATAATATATATTATTTACATATTAATACACAAACATGAAATTTATCGTACGGCTAATATCTCTTTAAAATACAGCTGCCATAAATCATAAAACAAAAAAGAAATAAATTAGATCATAAATAAATTAGAAAATAAAAAAATGATTTCTCATAAATCAAATCCTTAGGAAATCTTTTTTGTGGTTCCACGGACGGCCTGTGACGTCATCACTTCGCTTGCGTATAAGGATGCTATACAAATTACTTGCTATACAAATTGCCAGATTTAACAACTTTCCACTTTTAGGTATTTTATAATGTAAAGGAATACGTGTATAAAATTGAAAAATGGGGGAAAATGCATAAAAAATAAAAGTATTTTTAAATTCTTTCGTGACATCGTAAGAAAATAATATTTGTTTTCGCACCTTCCGGCTAACCATACCTTTCAAATGATACCATTTTCAACCCTCTACTCCCATAATTAATATGTTAAAAAGGGACTACAAATTTTATGCTTGCCTATTATTATATAGATTACATGAAAAAATAAACAGTAATATTTGAATAAAAATATGATAAATACTCACTGGAATATTATCCTTCAAAATCCGTAAACCATATAAGAATATCCTTTTAATCGTAATTTGTAAAAAAAAAAAAAAAATCTGATTTAAAATACAGAGAGAAATTATAAATCGACCGTAATTAAGAGTAACCATCTATTCTATACTTTTACAAAAAAGGAACAATAAAACGTATTCGAAATTGAAACAGTGGGAAAATCTCTCAAATTGAAAAAAAATATTAGGCGGGTGGGAAGTAATGTCGGATTTTTTTTTTACAATAAATTTAAACCGATGAACTTTTAACAAGCTTTTATTTTTAATCAATGATATAATCACCTCGTTATCAAAATCCTTTCGTCATGCAGCATGCAAGTTTTCAATGAAAGATCGTTAAGAATCAATTGGTTTTTGAACACGATATCTGGAGTTCACATTTTGGAAATCATCCAAATTTTCGATTTTTCAAATCTTTTAACGCTTAGAAAAATTTTACCGATCGGAATAAATAAAGATTCTATGGTTTTCTATCAGGCGTGTATGGTGTGGAAGAACAAATCTGACCCTCCCCCCCCCCTTTTTCTTTCAGAGTTCGTCTCTACCAATCTTATACGTTGCAGAAAATCCCTTTATTTTATTTTATTTATTTATTTATTTATTTTTGTTGGTATTAGCTTCGCAATTTTCAATTAAAGGTGATTTATTCGATCCAATTGTGTACGTTAAAGGTCTGCGTTCACAGTGTGACTAGGTTCCAGCATTTTAAAATGAACGATGTCGCGAATACTCCAAGAAACACAAAAATTGTCTTTTCTGGGGGTAAATCTGACTTAGATGTACTTTGTGTTTATTCATTCGGAGTGAGAGAGAGAGAGACTGCTTTACTTTTTGGATTATAATTAAGAACCCATTTTTAATCTCCAGTGATCAATCGATGAAAACCGAGCTTTTGTATTGGGCTTTTGAAACAATAAGTTGCATAAGTTGCATGTGGTTGATCGGTCAGCCTATTTTTCTTCGGGCAGATTATGCAGGAGCCGAAGAATTGCTCTGTATGCTTTACCAATCAGTTAATGTTCTTGGGTAGCTAATCAAAGTTGGTTAAGAGTATTTGACAGTTCCTCGATCGTTTCAAGCGGATTTGCTTCCCCTTCAGTTCTTGAAATGTCATTGTCCAAAGTTGTTCATTTTCCTGATCAGTACGAGTCGGAAAGTACAAAATTAACAGATTTGAACGTAGAAAACCACCGTTGGCATTTACGAATGCCAACGGTGGTTTTCTACGTTCAAATCTGTTAACTTACGAATGTTCAGTGCACATGGATAATTATCGGAAAAGTTTTTGTTAACAATTGTTACATTAGTAAATGTTCGAAATGCAAAAAGCCTAAAATACCTGATATATTCCTCTTCTGGTATTTGTCTGGCCATTTCCTTATAATTGGCAAAAATAAAATAAAATAAAATAAAATAAAATAAAATAAAATAAATAAATAAATAAATAATAAGCTTTAATTATTTATAAGTAAACAAGTCATTCTAACCGTGAAATGTCTTTGGGATAAATTTAAGATCACAGTAAGCTAATGAAAGACAATCGAATATCAATATGCGACAATATTATACGGTCCACTAACAAATTGTCAAGGTTCCATATCTCTTCAGTGACCAACAAATTGCAAGATTTTATTTTATAGCCGATACTTTAAACGTAATACCATACACTGTAAAACATATGTCCTATTTGCTGCCATAAATTCTCTGTAATTTGAGAAAATACGTTCTGACAACGTAATTTTTTCGTAAATTACGCGTATTTTCTAAAATCACAGAGAATTTCTTTACTGCCAGCAAATAGGACATATTTTTATACAGTGTAGAGTGCGACCAATCTTGCATGGGCGAACAAACATATTTGAAAGATAAAATTAACAGTTGAACGAATAATGGAAATTATATGCATTAAAATTAAGTTAAATATTTTTTCTCTGAAAACTATACATAAAATTGAGATTGCAGTTATATAATTTTAAATATATTCAAAGCAATTTTTAAATTTTCGTCTTTATTATTATCATTATTATTATTTCTCACCAATATGTGAGATATATTAAAATTAGCCATAACTAAGTTAAAATACAAAGCAGTATACAAAATAAATTCAATGTTTTATTTTACTGTAGAAAAACTTTAAGTTTTTGTTTTAATAATAATTTTATATTATTATTATTTTTTATTGCATACGCATTATTTCACGTTGAATTAGTTTTAATTTAACTTTTTTTTTTTTTTTTTTTTTTTTTTTTTTTTTTTTAAATACAATATATTTAATTTAATTTTATATAATTTAACATTGCAATTGTATTTTGGATGTAACAATACGAAATGATATGTTCCTTCTAAATCTTTTTCTCTTAACGCGTTATATTATCACATAACTTTACGTCTATGATTTGTTTTATATCTTCCAGTTAATACTTTATGTTAAAAAAAGAAAAAAACTTTGAAAAACATCTACTTTATAAAACGCAAAGATAGCTCAATTTATCAGATTTTTTGTATCACATTGCAATTTGGTTGAATTTAAAAAGAAACAGAAAAAGCACGTTTTTTTAAAACACTAAAAAAGAACACTCTGCTTAATATAAGCAGTATATACTCCGTAATATTTACCCAATAAAAGTGCTTCTTTGTGCTATGAAACAGGTTGAATCCATTTGATCGGATTTGATCAAGTATTTGATTTCACGGAAAAGCATGATTTAAAATCAAAAGAGTAGACTGAAAAGATTTCAGAATCGAAAGCATTTTTATAGCATAGAAATACAACAGAGAAAATTTTACAAAAAAGGGTTTAAGAAGATACCATGACAGAGATAATCTGTTACTTTATTTTATTTTATTTTTTAAATAGAATTAGAAAAATATGATAAAATAGAAAATCATATGCGTAAGCTGGATTTTAAAATGTATTTAAAAATTTACAATGAAAAAAAGTTATCTTCTTTTATTCATTTACATGTAATATATTTTAAATTCATTACCATGTTTTATTAACTCGTTTTCGTTTTCGTTTTTGTTTATTTGTTTAATTGTACAGTACAAATCTTCTACTAGGCTTTTATCTAACTTCCCGACTAGCCAGACATTTGAAACTTTTAGAATAGCTCAGAACACGATGACAATGCATTCGTTTAATATTTTATTCAATTATTAAATTCTTGAAAATTTTTTATACTTGCTCTCTTTATTACGCATTTGGTCAATTTTTTTCAAATTGATGGGATAATTCATAAAAAAAAAAAAAAAAAAGTGTTTATTAATAAATAGAATTGTCAAGTTTATACAATTCAACAGAAAAATTAAAAACGTGGTATATAAAAAGTTCCTTTTATCTTGTAATTATTTTATATTTACGTTAATACCTCTTATGTGCAGGCAAATAGATATACTATTGAATTTATATTACATGCACTCAATGGTTTATTTTTACTTAATGAAAACACTTTCTGAAACATATATTTGAAAAAAAAAAATTTCAATTAATAACTGTGTTTTAAAATGATGTATCACATCAAGAAAATGAACGAATTTGTTTTTTAATTTTTAAATGAAGACCAAAATAAATATGTACGAAAACGTCATAAAGACGTTAAAGGGTCGTTGAGAGGGTGAAATGCATTTGAATCTCTACAATAGTTTTAAGTATGTATTTTTTTTTCTTTTAATATTTCTTGCCATAATTAAACATATGAAATGTATGTATAGAAATGTTGTATTCTGTAATGTTATAAAATTCTTAATTTCAAAAATCGAAGTCGTTGAAACGTGCATTATACATATATATTAGGGGGACTGGAAAGTAATAACATTTTTGACAATAAATTCAAACAAATAATTTTTAACAAGTTTTTATTTTTAATAAGTTATTTAATCATCCTTGTTATCAAAAAGCTATTGGCATCTAGTGTGCTAGTTTTTAATGTTGTATCTATAAATTTAAATTGGTTCTTGAGACAAATATTCACTGTAAACGTAAACGTCTTAAATTCTGTGAAAAAAGAGACTCAAGCGGATGGTTCTTTTTTTATGCGAAAAAAAGAAAAGTCTTACTTTTTAAGACAGCTTTTTGCGACTGAAATTAAAATATTACAAATGTCTTAAAACACTGCGATGTTTTTTAGGATGAACCGCTAGGATGAACCATATTATGGTATTTCTCTATAAATACGCCATATAGTGTTCAAGTTTGAACTGAAATTTTTAACAGTGTACCTCTTCTGGTATTTGGCTGACCATTTCACTATAAATTAAAACAAAAATTAAGTTTTAATCATTTTCGTGTAAACGAATCACTCTGATCTTGAAAAATATTGAAGAATGTGAACAATTTTCTCTTCTATCATATAAATCATGATTTAGTATTTTATGTTAACAAAAAAAAAGAAAATAAAATAAAATAAATATCTAAAAAAAAAAAAAAAAAAAAAAAAAAAAAAAAAAAATAGCATAATCCTTTTTTCTTTGGTTTTACTTAAATTAAAACGGATATATATTTTTTAAATCATTTGCTAAATCAAAATTTAAAACTAAAATATCATCTACAGATTAAAAAAAATATCTTTTTTTTTTATTATTAATAACATAGGTACATTCATAATAATAACAAATTAAATAAATAAATAAAATAAATAAATAAATAAATCAGTAGCTGTACCGAACTAATTGGTACTCATTCCGATACCGTGTATTTGTTTATAAATATTATTAATAATACAAAAATGGCAAAGACTCGAAAAAAAAATCTCTTTCTATTTTTAATTCTTTTACAATATCAAAATAATCAAATAATGAAATTAAAGTAATAAATAATAAATCAATATGTATATTGCAGAATTCTTTTTTTAAATAAAAAACCTTTGTAAAAAAGTAGGCATGTCACAGTGTTTTAATTTTTCATTAATTTCACAATTATTATTTATACTTCAAATGTAACTTAAATTTTTATTTATTTATTTTTAAATGTATAAAAATGTTTTAAATCAAATTTATTCTGTAATATCCTTATTGATTTGTTACTTAGTAATTTAAGTTAAATTATTTGATTATTTTAATTTTGTATAGTTATTAATGGATCATATTAATATAATAATGCTTTCTTCATAAAGGGGGAAATAAAAAACAGTAACTAAATTTTGTCATTTATTCTTACAATCAAGTCAATACAGAATTATTTTCTAATTACTATCACAAAATGAATTTTCGTATAGTTAATATATAATTATTTTACATTCGATTCATTATCACTTTTAATTAAAAAAAAAAATAATAATAATAATAATAATAATAATAATATAAAAAGTTTTGTAACTTAAGTTTATTTTTTTATTTTTTTTATTTTTACAAATATACAAAATGTACCTTTGAATTTATATACCTGTATATTTAGGTGTTAATATTTGATATAATAATTTTACGCTTTAACAATTAAACATCGACACTCAAACTTTAACTAAAAATCAAAAGATTATTATTCTATTTGACATTCTATTTTCTGACAATATTTGTATACTCACTTCCACAAAATTTTAATTATATCACTCAAAATTAAAATTACAGGCTCTTTACAAAATACTCATTAAGAGCTAAAATATTAAAAATAACCTTAACATAATTATATCTAAGAAATGTCAATAAGTTTTAATATGATGTTCAAAGAGTTATTTTATTAAATGAATCAAATAAAACAAGCATGCCCCCAGGCTTATCTTACTTTCAAGTTGGCAACGATAATCTTCCAATTAGATTACATAGCAACTACCTTAGTCACCCGAATTGCATTTATAACCGAACGTCTCACGTCTCACATATTACAGGAAAATAGCAGTTACAACGGTAATGGCTTGTCAGCTGTCACTGTTAAATGTATAAGAGAAAAGCGTAAATTGATAATTTATTTTACTTTTAATTAATGTTATTATCTACAGTTATTCGAGAGGAAGTTTTAAATTTGTGATAATGACTTACACAAATGCTGCATTAAACCTAGAACAAGAGAAGGAGAAAAGTGTAAATTATTAAGTAATTACCGTGGTTTCTCTATAATTTACCGTACACAAAAATTTCTGAAATGTTTAAGATTGTATGTAATTTGGCATTAATTATATTAAGCTTCAGTAATCATTTGAGATAAGGTATGTTCATTTAGATAAAATATCTGAAAAGAATTTCTTTTTAAAAGGTTGTACTTTATTTAAGTTTCAGCAGAAAATTTTCCGCGAATAAATATTTACGTCTCATTTTGTTCTTAAATGTCGGTTTCGTTTGATTAAATATACCGCATTTTCCGTCGTATGAACTGCATATCTTTAAATCAGTTTTACACCGTAATTTTTAATTAACAGATAAAGCTTTTTCTCTTATTTTATATGTAAACTTTTTGATATATTTTTATATTATATTATTTTATTTATTTTATTATAATTTTTTAATTAAAAAAAAAATAATAATAAATAAATAAAATATAAAACTATGTTTAAGGGGACGAATGTGCAAGTTGTACCTGACGGGACTAAAGTGAAAGTTGTACCTCAAGGGATTAATGTGAAAGTTGTACCTCACGGGACTAATGTGCAAGTTGCACCGAACGAACAAACTATTTCTTTCAACGAAAATGCCTACTAACCCTGGACGATAGGTCTAATATATCGTATCTTATTATATATCGTATTTATCGTAATATAACTCAATACTTATTTCACTTCATTCTTCGACTCGTTTTAATACGCATTTTTTATATGCATGAACAGCCCGCGAAAAACAAAAACAAAAACATTAAATCATTAAATTCATTTTTTTACTTATTTTTATTTCATATTTTTTCATATTTTTTCATATTATTTCTTTTTTTTCTTTCTTTCTTTCTTTCTTTCTTTTTTTTTTTTTTTTTTTTTTTTTTTACAATTTTTATAAAATATTATAGACTGTCATAGTACCTTTAGCATTATATATATATACAGTCGGTAACAAAAGTATCCGAACACTAGCAAAAATTCCTATGTAAAAAAAATTAGAGTTAATACTGTTTTGTTAAATAAATCCTTGTCGAATCATGCTCTTAGACTGACTAAGAACAGGATTAGACAAGGATTTATTTAACAAAACAGTATTAACTCTAATTTTTTATATAGGAATTTTTGCTAGTGTTCGGGTATTTTTGTTACCGACTGTATATATTTGTTTTTTCAAGATTTTATTTATTTATTTATTTGTTAGCATGTGATTCATAAAAAAATATTTTTTTGATATATATATATATATATATATATATATATATGTGTATATTTATATATTCAATAAAACCTACAGCAAAAATGATCGATTATAAAGCTATAGAATTTCCAAGTTCATGAAAGGAATTTCATTTCTCAAAGCATTAAGGTTTAATTCTATCTCTATTCACAGCTTTCAGCAATGCCATAAAATATACGTCATGCTGTAATGGAACCTGAAGCAGTCAATTAACTAGATGATATCAGCTAATTACGACCTGGAGAAATGGGCAAATTGTATTGATTTTGATGTACGGTTTAAATGTTACAAGTACAAGCTCATGCAGAAAATGAAATATATTTTTTTATTAAAGGTGTTTTTGCATACTTCATCATTCTCATTATTATTATTATTATTATTATTATTATTTCTTTCAAAAAAAAAAAAATCCATTTCTTCTTGCATTTTTTAATATTTCCTCTTGTGCAATATATTAAAAGGTTTTTCATATTAAAATTTATAGAAAGTTACGAAAATAAAAGATCGAGAATGATCGATATCAAAGCTACAATTTAACTGATTAAAAATGATTGAAATGAGAAAAATGATATGAATATGAATAAAAGTACGCCATTTTTCTAACTTTATCAAAGGAATAAGGGGTAGAAAAAAGACATTAAAAAATTTTTCTCTCTCCTTTTTTTTTTTTTTTTTTTGTGTGTGTGTGTGTATATATATATCAAAGAGTGCTAAAGCTAAAATTTCTTTTTGACCTACACCCAAACAATATTTGAAAACAAAAGGCATAAGAAAATGAACCCAAAATAACTAACAAATAATAAAATATAAAGTAATTGAATTAGAAAATAAAATTTTACTTACATTTTCATACATGTATGGAGGATTTTTTAGAGAATTGAACGACTGCAGTTAACAGTGAAGCAAGGAATTGATTACAGGTCATTTCGTTTTCCTGCTTTTATGCTTTATCCAGTGGTACATACCTATTTAATTCTATTAATTCTATTAATATATTTTTATTACCATAATTTTTTTTTTATTGTAATGTAATGATACTCAGTTGTCCTGTACATGTTTTGTATATTCATTAATTCCAGTCTTTATTCTTGATGTTTGATAACTGCAATGAATTATTATTATTATTATTATTATTATATAACGTTACAATGATTGTAGAAAACATGAATTATCAAAAGTCAAATTATCCACAAGAAGAAAATGTAGCGAGGTAAAAGAATAACATTATAAAAGATATGAAATAGTCTACAACTTCTCACTTGATAATAATAATAAAAAAAATTGCGCATTCATTAATAAGAGATTAATTAAATTGGAGTAATAAATAACAAATTCACGATAAAAAAGCATGTCGATCCGTATGAGATTCTAGAATACCAAAATAGCAACAAAGACGAAATTATTAAAAATTTGAAAAATTCTCAAATCTGCATAATTTTTTATCAAGGGCCCACGGTTCCTCAGAGAGCATATAAATCGCAAGGTTTCAAACTATAGTGACTATATTAAGCGAAACACTATAGGATACATCTAATCTTACGAGATAATGTAGAATGCATCTGAAATATGATATGAACAAATATAAGAACTATAACTAATGGAGCCATAGATATAGAAATGAGAAATCACAAGTCAGATGGAGATAACCTTTTAATAATCTGTAAGAGTTAATTTGTATCCAGCAATTACGAAGTTTAATGGGTCACAATAATACATAAGGAATTAACTCAAGTAATTTACTTTTACAAAAGTATGGAAATAAACAGCAATACCATGCATTATGCAAATTAAATACATTATCTTAAAAGTTTGTGTTAAAATGTAATAAAACTGTGTTTTTGATAATAAATAAATGAAAAAAAAAGCAGACGATAAATTAATAGCTTTAAGAAAATAAAGAAATTAGAAGATTTGGAACATTACTGCCATCTGCGTGAAAGAGCATATTTATATACTATTACAGATTTGATTAACAAGCAAAATGATTTTAACTTAAGTGTAGATTATTTTTGTTAATAATTATCATAAGTAAATGATGTATAACTATTTTATACAGAAACTGTCTAAGATCAATAACATTGTTAAAATAATTTTAAATTAAAAAAATAATGCATAAGAATTTTCTTACAAAACATTTATAACAAACAGAATTTTATTCATGCATTCACAAAATTTTGACAGACCGTTAGGACCGCGGCGGCAGAATTCTACGATTCAGGCATAAAGACGATAGTACACCGCATGCAAAAATGCATTTATCTCAATGGCGATTATGTCGAAAATAGGGTAGAGTCTAAGATTTCCAAATATGTATTGATCAATGCCAATAAACATGTTTTCCATTGTGAAAATTCGTTGTGAATTTTGCGCAAATGACTTGAGTAAATCCTCTACTTTTTTCAACGCATTTATTTATTTATTTATTTTTGAAAACTCATTGCGTAAGAATATGAATGGCAACAATAAAAATAGTCTGCATGAACTAAATCTTAATGAAAATGGCTCCTTATTTTGTGGGGTTATCTCAAAGATAGGGTTTTCCAGAGAAGTCCTAAAAAACATCGATGAATTAAAACAAATCATAACTGAAGAAATTTCGTCAATAACACCAACAATGTTGCGAAGGGTGTCAGAAAACTTGCTCTACGTATTTATAAGGAATAATAATACAAAAAAAAAAAAAATGTTTTTCAAAAATAAAATTATTACAAGATCAAGTAATATTGTGCGTCTCCATTTCTCTTTTACCTCCCAAAAACAGTTGTAACAGTCCAACAGTGTTGGACATTGTCTCCCACACTTACACAAGGTTCAAACAATTATACTTTAGTGTTAGAAAAGTTCCCACATCTGTCAGATTCACCTGTAATAAGAAAAAACCAATGAGTATTGTTTTAAAACGATCACCTTATACATGTGTGTGTATACATATACATACCCACACACACATCTGTGTGTGTATGGCTTTTTTCTTTCCTTTGAAAGATAATATATTTAATTTTGCTGATGTTTTGTGCCTATACCCACAAACAAAATTTATAGGGGTACATTTAAACTTTTTTTTTTTCCAACGTTTAAAAATGGCCATTGGCTAGATTGATGTCCCAATCGTTTGCAAATCATTGGCTCATATGCAGTATTTTATTTGAGTAATATATTTGAGTATTTGTTATTTGCTTTTTTTTCGAATAATTATCATTTTCGATGATATTCTAATACAAATAATAAGATTACATACTTTCTTTGAAATTACATAATGGTTAAAAATGAGCTGTTACATGTAAATTTAACACATGAATTATTGTTGAACTCATAACGTTGTTGATTATGGTGCGCCAAACATTACTCCATCAAATAAAATTCCAGCAGAGACAAAAAAAAGACTTTGAAAGAACTGTAACCGTCCTAACTAACCAAGTGCCGACTGCAGGAACCATTACCTGCTGATGGACCAACGATTCATGCTTGTAGGGTACTACAAAAAGTTACAATAAATTGAACTAACGTGAACTGTAATTATACAAACAGGTTTTGTCGATAGTATATGTGCTATGACTTTTATGTGTCAGTTTCATATTAATACGATATTTGAAGAAAATGCTCTGGCTGTTAACGCAAAGAAATAAAATTAAAGCCAATTTAAGAGATTCATGAGAAATTGCAGAACATCTATTTATATTGACAGTCTAAAAGAATATATATATGCATATTTTATTTTTTTAGTGTTATTTTATATCGTTATATAAATTCTTCTTTAAAAGTAAGATTTTTAATGAATGTTTTAAAATCAGCTCTAATAGTTTTGCCAATATAAAAAAAAATCTGTGATTAATCTCAAATGTTTTCAAATTACACTGCACTGGAAAAAAAATCGAGATCTGATACAATTCTTTCTGATTCTTATGTAAAATGACCTCCTGAATCCGAATATGACTCCCATTTTGCCGAATCACCCACCGTTTACCAGATACACCACCCTCTCTCTCAATTTCTTTCCCTGTTCGATAATTTTATGACCATGAATTTGATTTGAAGAAGGAAAAATAATTAATTTAATGCCTAAAAACAAAAAAAATATATATATAAAGTTTTTAAAATAACATTAATAACAGATTAAAAAAAATAAGATATGTAATGCATGATTTTCAGTGGCAAATCCCCTCCCCCCCCCCCCCCCAAAAAAAAAAAAAAAAAAAAAAAAAAAAAAAAGTGTTTTGCAACTCTGTAGCCACTCAGAAGATATTTAACGGTTAAAATACGCCCCCTCACCTTCCTAAAAATAAAATTTATAGCCATAAAATCACACGCAAGAAAAGGTAAAAATAGGGCCATTCCTAAAATACGGTTGGTGATAGGGCAAAATGGGCGTCATATTCGGATTCAGGAGGTCATTTTAGATAAGAATATGCTGAAATGGTGTCAGAAGCAATTTTCATGCCGAGCAGTGTTAACTGCAAAAATCGCAACTCTTAGAGAAAATAGACAATACATTTTAAATTGCTTTTTAATTAGAAAACTATGAAGTTAATTTGTGTATTATAATAGAAATTATAATTAAAAAATATCAAATAATTTCATTATAAATTAAATTTCTCTAAAAAGGTTTAATATTAAAAAAACAATAATTAAATACAAAAAGTAAATACTAATAAGTTTTACTTACCTTTAAAAATTCGTAATTTCCTATATTTACTACTTGAAAAGTTTTTTAAAAGAATTGGTATTATTTGTTATAGAAAAATCTAAATTATGTTTCAGCATTTTTTAACTTTACCAGAAATTTTATCACCCAAATTGCAGTCTTGAATAAGGATACTCTTAAAATATAGCGTCATAAATAACTATAACGAGGACTTTCTTGAAAAGTTAGAAACTTTGACTTAGTTATTCTCCTTTTTAAAAGTGATTTGTGCGAAATATGAATGCTTCAAAGTATGCTATATTCACTTTTTTCTCTCTTAATTTTCTTTATGTAAAATAAAAATGAAATAAATAAATAAAATATAAAGAGTATCGTGGAAATTAAATAAGCGAATATAAAAAGCGCAGCATAAAAGGTATAAGCACTTTTAGTATTTTTTAATTTTATAGTATTAAATCAGATATACTAACTTTAACTAAGGAAATGTAACTAGTGTGACAATAGTTTCTTAAAAAGAAAAAAAAAATGTGTAAAGTTTTTTAATTATTAATGTTTTTACACTCGCACAAATATTTAATTTAGGAGATTATATCATATTTGTGCATTTATGCCATCAAAATCAATAGGGTTAATTAAAAAAGTAAAATGAGAAATAAAATTAATTGAAAATTTAAAATAGGCTTTATCTTTTTATATATTATATGAAAGCTAAATATTGTATTGTTGTGAGTTTTGTTAATATTCAATCTATTTGCAGACCAGGAATGATAAATATTCTATTGTTTTCAGTTCTATTCATGATGCTTTACCTTTCCGTATACTAAGAAAGATAAATATTGATTTTACTTTTTTAATTCCAGAGAATATAATATTATATATTTTATGACATAAATATTGATAAGTAATAAACTTTTCAACAAACAAATATTAGTTATTTTTTAAATATCTTATATATTTAAAACATTTTTTTTTTTTTTAAACCAAAATTGGGGTGTTTGATCATGTGAAAAATTTTCAAATCAATTTTTAAGAAACCATTTCTCTCTTATTGAATAATTTCGAACAGTTTCCCACAATAATTTCAGATTTTTGAAAGAAGCATATTCAAACCGAAAACAGATAAGATTAAGATAAGATCAAGATAATAAATAAGATAAGGAACAACCACACGACTTCCGTTACCCCCTCTTATGTGTATTATATGCCAATTTTGTATATGATGTGGTCAGAATATATAAAATGGACCAAGCGAATTAGATAGCTAACAATTTTCCTGTGAGATAAAGTTGATATATGTGTAAGTACATACAAACTGAGTTTACATAACGATTTTTTTTTTTTTTTTATTATTATTATTGTAGGGCCTTTTTTTTTTTTTTTTTTAAATACCCACTTCCGAGATCTAAAACTGACCGTACTAATCAGGATGACTAACAATTTTCCTGTAATATCAACGCAATACATGCGAAAGATATCTAAAAGGGGTTTTATATAGCAATTTTCAAGAAAATCGTTAAAGCCGTTTTTGATATATCGATATTCATCAAAACTTTGCTAACTTATTTATTGACTTAAAAAAAAAAAAAAAAAAAATCTGCACAGCCATTTTTATAAGAACGTACATGTGAGACCACAAATTGACCTAATCATACAAGACGCTTACCAATTTTCATTAACTAAACAACTAGTGGATCTGCAGATCTGGAACCTCAATGTAATATTTTCATCACGCATTATTAAACAGAACAGTTCTATTTATTCGTTATTATATATAATATATATATATATATATATACCGGGTGATCCAAAAGTCAGGACCAACTTTAAAATTGAATAATTCGAAAACGAATCAAGATACAAAGATACGGTTTGCACCAAACGGATGAAAAAGAAACCGGGTTTTGTGTGGCAAAGGAAAGAAATTAGTTCTGTTGGCGACCAACAGATGGCGCTATAGTGTTTTATTTCACCAAAAGATGATTTACAAATGAAAAAAATGGCTGACAGCTTACAAGTCAGCTTAATTACAGTTAATTAGTACTACTACATTAACTGTTCAATGTTCATCATTCAGAAGTACAGCTGTGAGATGATTCACCACATTGTTCACAGCATTTAGTAGCATTTCTTGCGTTATGGCAGACACATTTTGGCGGATATTTCAGTGCTGCTAGTGATGCCGGTTGGTCGCGGTACACTTTTGACTTCCAAGAATCTCCACAGCCAAAAGTCACAGGGTGTCAGATCGGGAGATCTTGGAGGCCATGCGTGATTAAAGTAGCGACTGAGAATGCGATATTTCGATGCATATAAGCTTGTAATACCATTACCTGCTATAGTTTTTCCTTTTTATATCGTTTGTTGCTTTGCATAATCCTACATCAGAAATACGACAGCGCCATCTGTTGGTCGCCAACAGAACTATTTTTTATTTCTTTGCCACACAAAACCCGGCTTTTTTTCCATCCGTTTGGTGCAAACCGTATCTTTGTATCTTGGTTCGTTTTCGAATTATTCAATTTTAAAGTTGGTCCTGACTTTTGGATCACCCTGTATATATATATATATATATATATATATATTGATTCGACTTACTTGCTACATAAACAGAAACGTTTCTGAGGGGGTTGACTACCCCCTGCTCTATTTCTCTTTCTATAACTATCTGTATACATATGTATATATATGTATTCGTAATAAACAAATGATCAGTTAACATCCATAATAGAATATTACTGCCAAAAACTGATATTTAGCGGAAACGAGCGTTATTTTATGTCATTGCAGTAGCTTGCAGTATAATTATGAAATAAAAAACTGTAAAAACAGTCATTCTTAACATAACAAATAGATAAACATTACTAAAAATGAAACTAGAATAAAGAAGCGACTTCAATTGCTGTAAAAATAATTTTATTGTTTTCTTTATTATTTAAGATAAAAAGAAATAAAAGCAAATATAAAGCAATCTATTATTCTAACTGAAACAAATCGCATCCTATGTAGGACAGGATATCAAAGATTATCTCAGATCTTCAATCCTAATGATATCATTATTATAAATGTCTCCGTTCAGCTGGAAATGAGCCATAGATTGACGGAAGAAAATTACTGCATCATTACTGCTTCAGATAGAATCAACTCGCCAAAGCAATTCAGTCAAATATTATTTAAATGATGCACCTTAATTTCTGAATTGAGAAAGAAATCTTTACAATTAATTTAATCTCATTCTGATATATGTTTTTATGGAACGAGTTAGAAATGTTTAAATGAAAATTGAACATTTGTTTGACTGAAAAAATTAGTCAGTTTAAAGATTCGAATCTGAATTACTGTTATTAAAATGTATTTGATTTAAAGATAGCAAAGATAAGATTCTAATTTAATGGAGAAAAATTAAACAAGAAATTTTTTCCAAAAAATTTTACTGAAATAATTTTGATATTTCATAATAAAAATTAAATATTTACAATACTAATAATTCTTTTTTTTTTTTTTTTTTTTTTATGATTAAATAATTTATTGAATTTAAATTAGGTAATTTTAGCAGAGATGTTAGCCCCACCATTAAACATTCCAAAAGTTTTTATCTGTAGAAACATATGGAAAGTCATAATCTGTGTGAGTCACTTTGGAAAAATTATTACTATTTATTTTAATGCAATACACAAACTTTTCTCAACTTGGTGTTGAAATAGGATATAGGATGCATTTCTTAAAATATTTCATAGAATATATTTTTTATAAATACATTATTTTTTATTTTATATACATTATAGATATATAGTAATATTTTTCATTAAAAATAAACGAAAGAAATATTTTTGAATTTCTCTCAAAAATACCGCTACTAAATACCGCTTTTCAACGATTAAACAGTCATTTTCATTGGTGCAAGATCAGGAGAACGCACTGGCCAGAGCAACGGTCGAACATATCCTGCATCAAGGATGATCCGGACAATATTTACAACTTGCGGTCGTGCATTGTCCTGCTTAAGTATTGTGTTTCGTAGGCCTTGAATTTAGGGCACAGCGATGCGCCATAACTCGTCAGAAATGTAATGGCTGGTATTCAGAGTGGTGGGAATCAAAACAAGAGGTGATCGAGATTTGTATCCAATGGTACCACATACCATTACTCCAGGTGGTGACCCAGTATGCAGCTACCAAAATTTTGATTACCCTCAAAACTGCATCAGTGACACGAGCGCCTTTAATGTGTGATTAATGACGAACCTGGACGCAGGGATGCCGTGAAGTCGCCTTTCAGACAAATCACAATCCTGTTTACAGCATCAAGATTTCCTTATCCGTACTTAACGGCATTGTCAATAATGCACAATGCCAGCTGGGATTCGACATCGTCACACTGTCCACCACATGCAGTGATGGTATGGGGTCCCATTGGATACACGTCTCGATTACTTCTTGTTCGCTTTCCCGGCACTCTGAAATACGGTCATTAAATTTATGGTGAGTTAACGCGTGCACCTCATCTCTATATTTTCAAAATGTGTTAGTGAGCTTACTGAGTTCTTTTTCCTTTTTTTTAAGTAAACTGTTGCAAATAAGAGTGAGAGAAAAGAATATATTTTTATACCACTAAATATTATTTTTTAGCAAGAAATTTTCATTTTTGGTGTTCTATTACTATCATCGTCAAAAGCAACTTCATCGTCAGAGCACTTATTCTATGTTAAATGGTTTACCGCATATTTTGGTCTTGTTCATTGCAGGAAATCTTTTACTTACTTTTTATTTACTTTTATCTTATTTTATTTTTACTTTCTTCTATCTTCAATAGAAGAAAGTATTGGATTTGTAAAAATTTTCGATTTCGGGTTTTTGATGGATTTACATGTTTTGAGAGCTGTAGAACACGATTTTACCATTTTTAGAAAATGTCTGTCTGTCTGTCTGTCTGTGTGTGACAAAATTTTGTGGCAACTGTATCTCTGGAACTACTGCACAGAATTTCATAAAAATTGGTATGTAGTTGCACCTTGACATAAATTAGTGCCTATCAACTTTTGGTAAAAATCGTCTTACAGGTTGCGTTGTCATCCCGCTTTTTCTAAATTTTTAACAGGGTGATATAGGGCAAAAATTTTCAAGATGGGTATCTTTCGAAAGGTCTCGTCAGTACCTTTAAAACGAATGGTTGAACTATAAATCTGTGATAATTTAAAACAAAGTGATCGATTTTTTTTACTTTTTACGAAAAAAACTTAGAAAAAAAATCTTTTTTTTTTTTTCTCTCTCCCCTTAATTTTATCAAACTACCACGGTTTCCGTGTTCTGACAAACTTAAACTAATTTTTGCTTTTTTACCCTAATTTTGTCAAAGTCCTACGGTTTCCGTGTCTTGACAAACTTTAACAAATTTTCACATTTTACCCAAAATTTTGTCAAAGTCCCACTTTTTACTTTCTTCTATATGTAATATAGAGAAAGTATTGGATTCGCGAAAATTTTCGAAGTCCACTTTTTGATGGATTTACATGTTTTGGGATATGGAGAACACGAATTAATAGTTTTTAAAAAATGTCTGTCTGTCTGTCTGTCTGTCTGTCTGTCTGTATCATTTTTTTGTGGACGCTGTATCTCACGAACCAATGAATGAAACTTAACCAAACTTGGTATTTAGTTGCACCCTGACATAAACTGGTGCTGATTAGATTTTGGGATCACTCGCTCAATAGGTGGCGTTGTAATCGCATTTTATGCAAATTTTTAACATGGCAGCATAGGACAAAATTCCGTATAAATGGGCATAAAGAGAGTTATTTTACACTTGTGATTGTAAAATTAATAGGAATTATTGATAATAGTAGTAGTTAGCTAGGAAAAAAATTTTGTGCATGGGGGGGCATCGGTTCCCCCCCTGGGGGGAAAATCCCCCCCCGGGGAAGTAAATTTTCAAGATGGGTATCTTTCGAAAGGTCTCGTTGATAATAGTAATAGTTAACTTGGAAAAAATTTTTGTGCATGTGGGGGCATCGGTTGCCCCCCCACCGGGGGGGGAAGTTCCCACCCGGGGGGGCAAAATTTCAAGATGGGTATCTTTCGAAAGATCTCGTCAATACCTTTAAAACGAATGGTTGAACGATAAATCTGTGATAATTTAAACCAAAGTTATCGATTTTTTTTACTTTTAACAAAAAAAAACTTAGAAAAATATCGCAATTTTTTTTTTTTTTTTTTTTAACGAAATTTAACCAAACTTGGTATTTAGTTGGTCCCCGACATAAACTGGTGCTGATTATGTTTGGGGATCAATAGCTCAACAGGTGGCGCTGTGATAGCATTTTATCTAAATTTTTAACATGGCAGCATAGGACAAAAATTCGTATAAATGTGCATAATTAGAGTTGTTTTAAACTTGTGATTGTAAAATTAATATGAATTATTGATAATAGTAGTATGTAACTAGGAAAAAAATTTTCTGCATGGGGGGGCATCGCTTCCCCCCCCTAGGGGAAAAATACCCCCCCAGGGGGGGTAAATTTTCACATTGGGTATCTTTCGAAAGATCAGGTTGATAATAGTAGTAGTTAACTAGGAAAAAATTTTTGTGCATGTGGGGGCATCGGTTGCCCCCCCACCGGGGGGGGAAGTTCCCACCCGGGGGGGCAAAATTTCAAGATGGGTATCTTTCGAAAGATCTCGTCAATACCTTTAAAACGAATGGTTGAACGATAAATCTGTGATAATTTAAACCAAAGTTATCGATTTTTTTTACTTTTAACAAAAAAAAACTTAGAAAAATATCGCAATTTTTTTTTTTTTTTTTTTTTTTAACGAAATTTAACCAAACTTGGTATTTAGTTGGTCCGCGACATAAACTGGTGCTGATTATGTTTGGGGATCAATAGCTCAACAGGTGGCGCTGTGATAGCATTTTATCTAAATTTTTAACATGGCAGCATAGGACAAAAATTCGTATAAATGTGCATAATTAGAGTTGTTTTAAACTTGTGATTGTAAAATTAATATGAATTATTGATAATAGTAGTATGTAACTAGGAAAAAAAATTTCTGCATGGGGGGGCATCGCTTCCCCCCCTGGGGGGGAAGTACCCCCCCGGGGGGGATAAATTTTCAAGATGGGTATCTTTCGAAAGGTCTCGTCAATACCTTTAAAACGAATGGTTGAACTATAAATCTGTGATAATTTAAAACAAAGTTATCGATTTTTTTCACTTTTAACAAAAAAAAAAAAAAAAAAAAAAATCGTACTTTTTTTTTTTTTTTTTTTTTTTTAATATTGTTACTGATTGAATATGTATACGTAAATATAGAAGAAAGTCTTGTGGTGGCCACAACATACTAGTTTTTTATTATTATTATTATTATTATTGTTACTGAGTGAATTTGTATAGGAAAATATAGAAGAAAGTCTCGTGGTGGCCACAACATACTAGTTTTAAATATGTATTAATGTAAAGAATTTGTGAAATTTTAAGTAATTTAAAAACATGCATGTAATTGCTTTATAAAAATTTATAATTCCAAATAACAATATTTAATACCATAATTATAAATAATCAATGATGTATAGTTTAAATTGGTTTATTTGTGAAAGGTTATTTTAAAAACGGTTTTAAAATTTATAGTAAGAAAATAATTTTTCTTAAAAAAACCTGTATTTACATAAAAACTTAAATAAACTTCATCAAATTAAATGACACTTATCAGAATGTTTTTCACAAAATTTTACAAGTAAAACTATTTGCATTAGTTTTTAAACTAATTATTCAATTCACTTTGCCTGATTGTTAGTCAGTAAATTATTTATAAATTCAACTACTTGTTAAACTTTCATCGATCTGTATTTATTTCAAAATAAATATATTACATTTTCCTTTTCTCAATCAAATTTTATTTTAGTGAGTATTCTTACGAGTATACATGCATCTAAAATTCTAATCCATATAAGTAATTTAATAGAATTTTCTATAAAAAGTTTTACAAAAATTTATACAGGATTTATTATTTGATGATCAGAAAAGCTGTTACAGAAAAAGTAAATTTAAGAAATAGCTTTCTAAATAGATTTTACAGTACTTTCTGATACCTTTTTATAAGGAAGTAAACAAATAGACGAGTATGAAACATTTAACTGGTTTTATATAGTTATATTAGACTTTATTATTAAAAATGCGAAACATTACATTATTAAAACTTAGATATTTAGATACAAAATACAATATCAATGATTTAATAATGTAAATTATAGAACGTATTCAAATTATTATTTATTGACAAGTTTTTCCGCTTCAATGGGCAATATATTTAAATTAATACCTTAATAACTGAAGAATTTAGAAAAAAAAATCCACTGAAACTGGTCAATTAGTTCTAGAGAAAGAAACAAGTTTGAACAATAAAAAACTGCCTCCAGCATCAGCTTTCCCGGACATGATTTGGGCAATTTCTTTTATAACCTTATACCTGTGTACAGTATGGAGGGTCAGGTTCCCGTTGCCTTTTGTTCTGCCTTACATAAAAGCACTGCGTCCACATAATTCCTTTTCCTAGAAAATATTTAATGCATAAAAATATATATTACTTACAAACTTTTAATAAACACCATAAAATGCAATATGTGGCAATATGTGTGCACTGCAGCACTCTTGCTTACTTTATTCGCTTGATGAAGGGTCGTGTGTTTTTCGACCCGAAACAATTGCTGCGAGTTTATTGCATTTTATGGTATTTATTCAAAGTTTGTAAGTAATATTTTTCACAACGCCAGTTTTGTGGTGCTTTTTTAATAAATATAAATATATATATATACCTTGAAAACAAAATTCCTTTGATAGAGATCAAGTAGTTCAAAATAGATCAATTATATCAATATATATATATATGTATATATATGTGTGTATGTGTGTGTGTGTAATAAAAAAAAATATGTATAATGAAAATAAACAGATGATTAAATTGTCATAACAACCCACAAAAGCCTAATAGATTAATAGTTAACTAAATTAAAATAATTTAAATAACTTGACCAATAATGTTTTAGTTTATATATGAAAAAACAATAATACTCACTTTAAAAAAAATACGAGGAGAAAAAACCACACAGAAACGTTAAAAAAGGAGGCATGGAAACATTCTAAACAAGAGACTACCAATGATATTAACAATAACAAATTGAACAAAAAAAAAAAAAAAAAAAAAAAAAAAAAAAAGAAGAAGAAGAAGAAGGAGGAGGAAAAAAAAGAAAAGTTTTTTTTTTTTTTTTAATGAAACTGAAAATAAATAAATAAATTAATTAAATAAAACAATAAATAAAATAAAATGCTGAGAACGAGAGATAAATCATCAGGGGATCACCATATTTACATTGAGCTAAAAAACGCAGGGTTTCATTTCATAGAAAGCTATATTATTATGTAAAATAATACAAGGTGCCCTGCCTTGCAATTACAATATTACTATTCAATAAAAAATGGAAATAAGAATTGAAGAAGCTTCACCAAAAGTAAAACCATCAAGCACATGTTGCTAACATCAATTCACGTAAGCAGTAGCAAATATTTCAGCAATCACGAAATTGAGTTGAATCTTTCAAATTAACCTAGAAACTAACATAACTAATTTAACTTACATTAAAAACTTAGAAAACATTTCAGATAAATTTTGGGAAAGAAAAAAGGAGGGAAAAGACAAAAAAAAAAAAAAAAAAAGAAGACAGTAAAAACATATTATTATTCTTTGATAAAAATCTTTACTTAATGCTTATCCACTTTTATCTAACACCATGATTAAATTAATTATTTGTATTATTATAAAAGCTATTATTAATATTATTTGTTATGTATTGTAAATTAACCACGTATTTTTAAATAATATTTAATTGATTTTGTATTTAAGAAAAATATTATAAACTTCTATGTCACGAATGTCTCTAATAAAGCAGCCTCTCTAAAATGAAGTGATATTTAAAATAGAGATTTTTCTTATCCTGCACTTAGAAAAATATATATATACATACCGTCTTCATCTAGAACGAATAAAAAGTCATTTTCGGATTCCCTAGGTTTCTGAGTTATGCGTATAAAGTAAACAAATCAACTGGATAGATGAAATGATCGAGAATTTCTAGTCTACACTTTTCTAGATGGGGAAACAATATTATGGATATTATGAATATTACGAATCCTTTGTATTCCGAGAAATTCTCGCTTAATTTCCTAGATTTGGGTATAAAACAAAATTATAGCTGCTTGAACTTGCCTCTTGTATCCTCATTTATTTTCAGATATTTTTAAATAAGATTGACAACACTATAATGTAACAAAAACGCTCTAAAATTCTAATAGTGGTTTTTAGAAATCGTTAACAAACGGAACTATTAATTATAAGGATAACACGGAACTATTTTTTACTAGAGACACATTTTAATTTCTAAAAGTCGATAACAAAACTTTTTTCAGTGCGTAATTCATAGTTTATATTTAACTTAAGATCATTTATCAGTAAAACACAGTGTCATCATTAGGTTAAATAGAACTCAACATTAAATAGAAAAATATTCTTATTTGTTAAAATATTAATATTGTAGGTTTACTTTTCTATTACTGCGAAAAGAAAAAACATTTATTTCCACTCAAGGAAAAAAAAAAAAAGAAACTTCAAATTACGTTTTAAGTATAAATTTTCTTTTCATATATTCAATGTGTAACTTAAAGAACGGAAGATAGGAGAAAAACAAAATCATTTTTTCTTACTTTCTTTTTTTTTCTTTCTTTCTTTTTTTTATTACTTACGCTTTTATGAATAATATTTTTATTTCCTTTAATAAAGTACGTTAAAATTTTAAAAGAAAATCAACTAAAATAACAAGGGGGAAAAAAGTCTATATTAAGGTAGTAAAAGAACTGGAATATCTTATCTTGGAATTCTGGAAAAAATATTTTCCATTTAGCTAATATGTATAAATCGTAATAATGAATTAATTTTTTCAGACTACATTGTTTTAATTATAAAAAAAAGTTCCATCTTTTATCAAATGAACTAATAAATTAGATGAAAAATGCTAACTGATAAGTTGGCTTCTCATAATAAAAGTAATTAATTAGATAAGTCATATCTGAATATTGACTAAATAATAATCATTTTAAAACTATTTAATTGGCAAATAGTTTACCAAACTGGATAATAAGGTTGCCATGCATTTTTTTTTTCAAAATGCACAGAAATGCATAATATGTTTTGAATATTTCATAAGATCATTGAATTTTTCATCTCAAATCATACTATTTCTGATGAATTTACTGATGAATTTATTTTGGATTAAATTCATTACTAATAATTCAACTGCACTGTTCTGAACAATATTATTATTATTTTATTAATTTTTTTTTTCCATTGGAGTCAGAATGGGTGTGGCTAATTACGTTGCACACAATACGTAAATGCACGCTTATTCTTATTTGCTCTCAAGAAGACAAATATTTTAAAGACACAATCTACTAACACATACGCCCTTCATAACTCAAAATTCCTAGCTAAAGTGAAGACACAAAAGTGAAGACATCAGAGTTTATTTATCACCCGCGCACACATTTTCTACACAAAAGGCAATTTCATTAATGCCACATCGGGGAAATATATGCGGGTTCACTCTATTATCCATTAATATCAGTTCGGAAGTATTATAAAACTTACATCCAGTACAATGGTGGGTTTGGTCTACAAAAGATTTAATGAGGACTCTTAGAATATCCCAAGACGCCGATTAACGCATTTTGACTTGGTAGGTGGCTTAAAGAGAAAATGAGTGTTCATAGTATGCATCCTGAAAATAACTTGAGCAATTTAATATGTTAATGAACTTTAAGCAATGGGAAATGTTATTTTTTACGCAAGTTTTTTCTTTAAGTTAAAATATGTTAAAAATACACATATTGTGAAATCTTAGACTTTTTTTAAATTATAGCAATTATTATCTATATAAAAAGAAAATATTCATTTTTAATATTTTGTGGATATTTTATTTTTTAAATCTAGCATTTAAAAATTTCAACAAAAGTTTAAAAAATTAAGAGAGGGAGAGTGAGATAAGAGTCCTCATTACTAGAGAAATTTTACATCAAATAATTAATTAGATTAACGAAAAAGTATTTTTGTCAGCAACTTTTTTGAAGTGAAAGAGAACTAAATATAAATAAAAATAGAACATATAAACAAATAAGTTTTTAAAAATGAAATATGTTTAATAGAAATACGTATATAGATATTTTTTAGCGTTTGAAATATGTTCTTAATATGAAAGAACTATACGTTGAAAACTGAAAGAAAATTTTCTATCTGCTATGAATGATATGAAAATTAACCTTTGAACATCAACGTGTAGGTGTATTTTATAATTATTTTTTTTCTTTTTAACCATTTCAGGGTAATGTAATTACGTTCATTTAAAATTAAGTGCCACCAGAATTTAAAAACAGAAGTAGAGGATAAAAAATAAATCAGTTTTTTTGGCTAAGTCGAAAAGGTAAAAATTTATTAAATATTTCCGGGATGAATTTTCGAAATTGGGAATTGAAATTAGGTGGCATAAAATATATACCACCGCCAATGAAAGGTTTAAGATGTATTCGTAAATCACAATTTGGCTTTATAAGAATGACTACTTTCAGCCAGTAAAGCATAAAAATATTATTTTAATTTTTATATTAAACTTTATTTGAATGTAACAAAAGTTCGAAAAATGTAATAAATTCATGCGTGCACGTTATTATCTAAATCCCTGTTGAAAGAAAACAGTAAAAAAAAAAAAAAAAATTATTTCATCTTTTAATAGTACATGTAATTAAATACTTCATATAAATTTTATTAAAACTAATTACACAGGTGGCAAAATTTGCTGCATATGCCATTTGTACTTTCCATAAATTGAATAAGTTTCTTAAAAGTTCAAACAAGTAAAACAGAATCCTTTAAATACTATCATATTTTGCCGCTATTTTGAGCAAAAAATATGAAAATCGTAAGCAGATTTACCACATTTTTTCTTCGATTTAAATTTATTTTTCATGATAAAATATTCGAATCTTTTCTTGTGGTATTATTTCACTTAGGAAATCTATATGTTAATGATAAACGGTATTACCGAAAACAAGAATACTGGGTGATACCTTAGAAATTTAAAGTAATTTATCGTCATATTCTACGACTATTTCTACCAAATAGATAAAAAATTCAAACGATTAATAAGATATGATTTCGCCTTTTAAAACTTCTTTTACCATTTCATAACATTCGTAAGATTTTGCACTATAGCACTTGACAATTTCGCGACCACCGACGTAGATTTCCGTCATTTGAAATTTTGTAAGAGATTATAAATACGTTAGACTGATTTAAATGTACCTGTATTAAAACGCATTTATCTTCTTATTCCCTTAATTAATTTGACTGTCCGTTTTGTTAACTTTATATGACATTTTCTACATTGTTTTAAATCAAAAAACATCATTCTGCTATACTTTCTGGAAATTTATTTCACTTTCCTACATGAACAATATACTATCACTGTTGTATTAGAAATTCTGATACTACAACTGTTATAAAATATCTGAGATAACACCATTTTCCATTATCCTTATTTATTAAATAGGAATTTTAACCAAAACATGATTAATTTCATCATGCATATTGTATTTCCTTTTTATTAAAATCGAATGTTCGTACAAAGTTCAGTTAAATCTATGAATTTTAAAACTCTAAATAAAATACATAATACGAACTCTTTAAGGTTTATATTTTATAGGTTTTACGAAAGCCTGTGTTTTGTTTCGGAAATAACGTTTATCCTCAAGTTTCCGGAATTTTAAGAGTTACGACGATAAAATGTAAAATTGTGTTGAAAATATTATTTAAACCTTTTATCTTCCTGTAAAACGAAAGCAAGTATTCAGTAGTCTATGATGTTTATAAAAATATATATATGAAAAATAAATAGTTTTGAGCTGAAAGTTTTGTCGGTGGAATTAATACTACTGTCTTTAAATCCTTCGCATCATGTTTAAAGAGTTAAATTTTTATTTATAAATCATGTTCTTTAAAAGCTATATATTTATCATGATAAATTAACATGTATGTTAAAATGTTTTGCATTTAAATTTCATTTTATTTACTTTTTTCAAACGTATTATTTTATTACTTTCCGAACACTATAGTGAGGTAAGTATTGTAATCATGTCAAAAATCCAAATTTGAGATTTTGATGTTGCTATACATTTTGAGGTCCTCTGAGTCCGTTTTCTTTGTTTTTACGATGTATGTATGTATGTATGTATGTATGTGTGTATGCGTGAATGTATGTGTGTGAATGAACACGCTAGCGTCTAAACGCTTTGGTCAGATGAGCTGAAAGTTGGAACCTATGTTGTAAGTCACCGTAGCACGAACCCTATTGATTTTGGTGAATCTTGCACGAGCTGTATAGATTTTGGTGAATTTAGCACTTACTGTTTTTTAACAGAGACACAAAGAAGAATTCTTTATCATTATGGCCTATGGGACAAAATTTTTAAAAGTGTGCTAGCGTTTAAACGTCTTATTAAACTGAGCAAAAAATTTTTACACATGTTATAGGTCACAGTTGCACGAGCAGTATAGATTTTGGTGAATTTAGCACTTACAGTTTTTTTAGAAGGACACAAAGAAAATTTTTTTATCATTATGGCCTATGGGACCAAATTTTTAAAAATGCGATAGCGTCTAAACACCTTATTCAATATAGCTGAAAATTTATATGAATATTATAAGTCACTGTTGCACTAAATATAAGCATTTTATTGAATCTAGTATTTATAGGTTTTTACAGGGACACGACGCGAAATTCTTTATCATTATAAACTATGGGCTCAAAGTTCAGTAGCGTTAAATTAAACATCGTGTACTATCTGGAGAAAAATACTCAAACAACCTATTATAATTCTCTCTCTTTTGTTTATTTAACAACGCCTCTTACTTTACTTTATCCACAAAACCGTTAATTACTCAATGTTCGGAAAGTCGAGTGAAGTCCCTCCAGATTTTTATTTATTTGTAATCAGTTTATTCTTTGCTCTTTCAAATGACATAAAACGATATTTACGTATTTGGTTTTGGCTATTTGATTTTATTTATTTATTGTATATTTGAAATTATTTACTTTTATAATAGATATAATATAAACAAAAAAATGTTAAAAATTTTACCATCTGATCCTATCGTTGGTAAAACTTTACCATTTATTCATATGTTGAAAACAGATAAAATAACATCACTTGTACCATACATTAAAGGAAATCCATTTAAAAAGCTAACTTTGCTTTTAAACAGCACTTTCTAGTCACAAATCAAATCCTAGATTTTTTACACAATACGAGAGATCAATGTATTTTAAGTACACATATAGCAATCACTCCCCCATGCAGTATATGACGACTAAGATATTAGTGATTATATAAATATCATGCTTTGTTGTATAATTTTAATGGTTTTAAATAAGTTATTCTCAAAACTATTCACGCAGCAACTGGCAAAAATTCTCTGTTCTCTAAGCTAGTAGTTACAAAGGGTTTGGCTAACACTTTCACGACGGCTGACATGGATTTACGTTATTTGAAAATCTGTAACTCCACCAGTGGGCGTTTCTTTTGCAATTTGTATGTCATTTATTTCTTAAGTATATACCCAAAATTCATATTTTTACAATGCAATATACTATGTATACAAATACTTTGATTAGAAAAGATATAATTATCATGTATATCCATTTGTACTATAAATGTGAATACAGAATTTTTTTTTCTGAAATATTGTAACTTGGGAGAATAACGCCCACAGGCGGACCTCAATGTCAAAAAGACAAAATCATGCGGTAGTGAAAGTGCTAAAACCCTAATAAGGCTTGTCTAACTATTCATGCGCAGCATTCCTTGAATTTCTGTGACACATGAATACGGACTAGGACACTTTAAAAAAAATTCACTCGGAGAACAATCCACTTTGATCTACGCGTCTCTAGTAGACAATTGGTCTTGAATCCCTACTCCAAAATCTAACATATCAAAATGGTGTTTTTTAGACTTGCTTGCATTATATCTCAGTTCGAAATATAGCTTGAAAATATTTACTCTACCTAAAATTACATATAATTATGAAAGCGTACTGGAACCAGGCAACTCTTTTGAATTTAGAAATAAATTTTAAGCTTGAGCCTATATAAATATTCTTGGTGTTTTCCGAGTTTTATGACTGAACACATTATTATATGCATAGTTAAAGAATTTTAAAATTTTATTGTAATTTATAATTAATAGTGAAAAGTTTAATTTAAGGCAAAGATTATGAAAATACTATAATTTTCATAATATATCTTTCGCACGATGAATTTTAATCACCGTAAAGAATTTTATATAGCAAATTATGATTTGTCTTTTGTTCATGCTCCTTCGAATTGCCTTTTGTCTCATCGATTATATATGGGATATCATCAAATATAATTTTAAAAATTAAAATCAAATTAATAGATAAGAAAAAGTTGAGTATTATATTTAAGACGGCAGTGAACTTTTGAAGAGATAAAATTTGGCTAAAATTACGATATATCAATTTTACTAAAATATGAAATTACATAACAGTAGTAATATGAGGCATATAGAATTTTTTAATTCAAATCATTCTATGCTCAGTTAAAAGCACTTATATCTGTAAAATAACAATGAATCTATCGTAAAATATGAAATCGTTAAACATCATTTTCTCAAAAACATTTTTTAGAAAGCTTCAAGTTTGAAGTGCTTTTGTTGATTTATTTTTTGTAGAATCTTCAAGAATCTTCATTAAATGGATTTAATACATCTTAGCACAAATCTTTCCATGTTTTTAAGTTACAATTTTTCACTTTTGGTTTTTCAGAATTTTAAAATTTTAAAATTAAAAGAAAATGATTTTTTTTTCAGGAAAAAAAAAAAAAAAAAAAAAAAAAAAAAAAAAAAAAAACATATATATATCTGGTGTGGCACTTACGCGACTTTTTCTTACCCTGAAATTCAATACTATAAATGCAGATTGGAGATAAATGGGTAAGGTAACGAATACTTTTATATAAACCTACGTTAAAAAAAAAAAAAAAAAAAAATGAAAATGAAATGAAATTTCGGTACAGCTATTTTTGACAAATAATTCTGTATAAGGGTGGTGGTGGGGGAGGGGGGGGGGGAGAGCTACTGCTTCCGTTAATCCCCCGTTTAAATATTGTATACACATTTATATAAAATTTAAACCTGTTATTAAAGTTAAAATATCCTTTAAAATTATTAAGACAACATTCACCGAAAACATTCCTTGGAATCATTAATCTTGATCAGACTTTCCAAGTAACAAACTTCTATTAACATCAACATACGACATTTGAATTGCCTGAAATTGTTTGTTACTTACGTTAGTATCTGGTAGTTATGTAAGTTACTCTGATAAGAGTTAGAGACAAAGATCAAACTTCAAAAACTTCACTACAGTATTCAGGAAAATGCTTTGTTTAGATCAAGTACTACAAGCTCATTACAGAAAAGGAGTTAGAAATTTAAACAATTGCTGCGTTTTACAAAATATTATAAAAATACTCTAAATGTACCAGTAACCGGTATTATAATATAAAAAAATTACATTCTGTAATCAAGCATCATAAATTTTAAACAAGCAAAATATTGTTTTACCTTTTTTTTTTTTTTCCTCTAGTTAAAAAAAAAAAAAAAAAAAAAAAAAATATACTTCAGCACATCTGCTGCGAACATTCTAATTAATATTCCGTAAAACTGTTAGGACCCGCCTTTTTTTCACAGTAGTTTTTTTAGAGTATATACTTTTTTCTTGATTAATAGTAATTGCATTTGAAGAAAGTTACTCTAAAAATAAACTGGTGTGGAAAAGGGGGTGGGTACTAACATTTTTACTGATAGATATGCTTCAGTGCATTGTTGCAATATTATAATTTATTCCGGAGCATTTTTAGCCCCGCATTTGTTTCGCACCACTTTATTTATAGAATATACTTCTCCACTATATAACTATGATAAAAGAAGTAAAGGAAACTCTTAAATTGAAATTGGAATGAAATAATGGTGGGGCTAAAAATGTTCGGGAATAAATTAAAATGTTGGCAACTCTGTTAGTGAAATATATTGGCATATTCGAGAGCATACTTGTCGACATTTAAAGTCTTTAAATCAGATATGTCACCTCTATTTAAAAAAAAAAAAAAAATCTCCCATTTTATTTCTACAAATAAATAAAATGAAAATTGTTGTAGAAAATTTTTCGTATCAAGTTTCCGACTGAAATCAGAAGACCTAGAAATTAGGCAAGAGTATCAACTTTTAACGCTTAGAAAGGGTATTTTTCTTCTGCTATGTAGTGCTAGTGCTTTAACCAACACTATAGAGTTAAATGAAAAAAGAAAGTTAAACTTATTTTTCCTTAAGTAAAATGTATGTTGAATTGTATTGTTTATTAAACTACTATTTACTTTAATTATATTTTTCCCTAAATGTTCTAAAAACACAGCCTTAATGTTCATGTTAGCTGATAATGAAAATAAGCATCTAATTAGGAAGATGAATAAATTGTCTGTGAGCAGATACAATATATTTTAAAAACGTGCCTCAATAGATTTAAATCGAAAAAAAAAAAAAAAAATAGATGAAATAAACTAGGCACGAGTATAAATAAAAGCTCCATATTTAAACACTGTATATACAAACACTATATGTTTTTGACTATGCGTTGCTTTTTGTTTACGCTGCAATTGAGTTTATTTCACTAGTTGGTGTTTGATTTTTCGGTAGTAATACCGATTGGCTGCAAAAGTGTACAGGCCTATGGGGAATGCTATCTCTGGGGGAAGGGTGATCTTTCTAAACGTTCCTAACCCGTATTTAGGCAAGTTTCAGGGAAAACTTTTCACGGCTAGGTCCACGAACGCAACAAGGAATCAAACCCGGCACTTCATGTCTAACAGCTTTGTGCACTACAGAACTACTCGGCTGCTAGTGGGGAATTTCCCCGATTGAAGCTCTTGATTACTTATTTCAATCGAAACAAAATATGTGTGTTTCAAAATAATTGCGTTTGCTTACAAGTTCTTTTTGTTTTTCTTCACTCTCACTTAATACTGTTATTTTGCTACTTGCAACTTCTAGTCAGAAAGTGTTTGATGCATAAATGTGGAATTACAAACATTTTATAAAATAGTTCCAAATACCGGTGTTCCCAAAAATGACTAATGAGTTTTGAAAATAAATAAATAAATAAATAAAATGTAACTCGATATAAATGTATAATCTGGGGTCCTTGGAAAACCATGGGATTTTAGAGTTGCAACATTGATGCAATGCCACTGTAAAATGTCGTTGTCATTAAGGTTGTCAAATTTGGCCTTTTTTTTTATTCAATAGTCACAATAATATTTATTTGTAGCATTTGACTAATCACTTAGAAGACTGATAGTCTATTATGTATACCAAATATCACTTCTCAAAATTATTTGTAACTATTGAATAAAAAAAAAAGGCCAGATCTGGCAACGCTGGTTGCCATGCCATTTACTTTTCGTTAAACTCTTTCACACACGATTTAGCAAAATACCAAATGAAGATGTTATGGATTAAATTTTTTTGCAGATCTCGCAAACAAATTCAACTTTTGTATGTATAAAATCAATATATATATATATATATATATATATATATGTATGTATATACTGAAATCCTTTTCAAACATTGAATAGATGAAAACAAGAAACATTCAAAAAGATGAAACAGAAAATATTCAAAAAAAGATTGCGACTATCAAACATCCATAAATTGAAACATGCAAATTCATTACGTTTTCAAGGGTATAGAATGAACGTTGCATGTAAAATAGGTGTTATTTCTGTCTTGTTGTATGCAAATTGCTAAATATTTGCAACAAGCTATACGCTATAACACCCCAAAAAAAAGAGAAAATTTAAACTTAAAAGATATGTGAAAAACCAAATGAGAATCAAACATATTTAAATTCATGCAGCATATTCAATATTATTAATTTAAATACTAATTATAATAGTTAAATGAAATACTAGTAATAATTAATAAAACTTAAGTATAACATACATTACACATGAAAAACTTGTATAAGTAGCTTGCACGGAAAGCCAGATTACTAAACATACATGTGGCTGTATACAGTTAGATTCACAGTTAATTTTGGAATCGTATTAAATAACTGAACGATTAATTTATTTTTGAATTGTATTTGTCAACTGAACGATAAAGTTGAGTGAACTGTTTGATTTTAATAATTAACCTAATAGTGATAATTTAAAATTAAATTTTGATTAAAAATTGAGGTTAACTTAATTTACGAAAATTCATAAACTTAAAAGTGTCATTTTATTGAAATATAAAATCAAGCTATTGAGTAAGTAGCGCCATCTTGTGGAGTTTAGAAAAAGTATATTATCTTTTTCCTTTAGTCCATTGGTGCGACAAGATTATCTGGTTTCCCAAACTTAAAACCGTAAATGGTACATCTCTATCGCTTTCCGATTTTTTTTTTTTTTTTTTTTTTTTTAAATCTAAATTCAGTCTCCAAAATGTATTATTACTTTATTACTTTTATAATTATATTTAAGTTATTATAACTATGGTATTCATTATAGTTTTTGTTCTTTTAAATGAAAATCTATAATTAAAAATACCTTAATTTTTCATTGCACTATTATGTTGACTTCAGTAGGAAGACCACCTCTATTTAAGCACTACAACTTTCGGACTCATTGGCGTCCCTTATTAGGAGGTAGCACATTTATTCTTATAACGTTTAATAAATGTGCGTTATACATTATATTCGTCTTATTTTACGAAGAGGAGGTTTATATTATTTTATATCTTCGTATATGCTGTTGAAACTGTTATATTTTTGTACTGTATTTTGCCTGTAGTTTTATTAGCATTTTCATTTTAATAGAAAATTCATCTAAAGATACAACTAACTGCGAGGTTTACTTTCTAGTTAGAAAATATTTGATATGATTAAACATAATATATTTTTTGTTCCTTACAGTTACTCTGTAACAGATTTTAATTAAATTTTCTATGTAATAAAAAGATATTTTTATTTTAGTAGCATAAACTCCATACTTTTAAAATTTAAATTGCAAAAAACTAACTGTCCTTTCTAACTTTGCCACACATTCCATTTATTTATTTATTTATTTATTTTTCTTTACGAAAATATTTCTAATTGAAACTCCATTTTTTCTTCTTTGCATTTTTTTGTTTTAAATGTCGTAAAAAATCTAAAATATTTTTTTTTTATGATACGTCTACATTAAAAGAAAATGAATTTTCCTTTAAAACAGATCTGTTAAACAGTTAATGCCACTGTTTGTTCCATTAATTCCTTAAGCAACCCTTTTTTATATAAGGAAAATTCATGGAAATTTCATTCCAGATGTCTGTATTAAGTATACATTTAATCACATTTCAAAAGAGCTTAATATAAAATGAGAATTTTTTGAATTTATTACTATAAAATGCAGCACTATTAAAAACCACACAAAAACCAATCTTTTTACTTTCTCTTTCCCATATATAAGGTAGAAAAGTCTTTTTTTTTTTTTTTTTTGGGGGGGGGGGGTGTCAAATTTTCGAAATTGAGTTTTAACGTACTTACTGTATTTACACGTTTTGAGGTTACCTGAATACAAAATTCATGTGTTTAGCGGCTGGTCTTTGTGAATGTCTGTGCGTCTGCTATCAGCATATCTCAGGAAAGAATAATAACAAATAAGTCCAAACTCGGTATTCTAAATCTGAATTATATAGTAATGTTACACTAATCTTTTCCTTGAGATCAAACAAATGGTTCGTGTACTGTGACATCCAAGAGAATTCAAAAGCATTACGTCTGTGAGAGAAATATCTGGTAAGTACAGTGTAACATCTATAGACTGTTCTACATAAAATATAATGAACATATTTCTTCTTTACATATAAACCTTCTTTTGTGTAGATTATGGTATGGAAATAATTCGTTATTCGCTTACAAGGCTACCCAATTTATTTAGATATATTAGCGAAAATGCTGGAAGTTTATTTCATTGTGTGTTATGTGTTAAACTCTATTCTATATCATTAGTTTATATAGATATTTTCAGGATACTCCATACTTTTTCATAGTGTTACAGATGAAGGACAAGGGCACGCCATTCCATGACAAGCACACCATTATCGAAAAAACATTCCCAGGAGGAATTTGCAACGTGAATGTAGCCGCTGACTTGCTTAAACATCTAGCTCGGTTCATTAATTCTCACTGCAAATGATGGTAAATATATTTTTAGAATTGTTTGGTAATTGGTAGCCTTCATGCGGCCTGGGAGAAATGCCAGGTTAAATTTACCATCGTAACCGAAGACTTTCAACATAATAAGTCTCCACCTTTCTATCTGTTGGAGATTTCGTCTGCTTTTCTCATGTTATGCCAATAGACAACAAGACTATCTGTAACATCTCTATATATGCATATTTTTCTTCTGAAAGCATAAGACAATGCCACTGGTACTTCTTGGCTTTGTGACATTTGGACCAGTCTAGTCTCCTTTGTTTGAACAAAGCTTTCAACAAGGTCTGTTGTTTCCTTTGCTTTTGTACTGCAAGTTACTTGCGCGTTTTAAAATCCGTGATCGGGTTCATTTTTTCACGAGAATGTTATCTTCTGTGGTAAATTGTCTGGGGGAAATACCAACTAGTGAACGTCGGCGTACAACATAACTTTTCTGCCTGGAAGTCATTTTTCTGCATGTTCGCCTTCTTTTTTAATAGTCGTACGCAGTGCAATGCTTCATAAAATTGTGTATTAAAATTTTAGATCATATGATTTGGGTAGATATTTGTAGCGTAAAAGTGATTGTGCGATTATTTTCTTCATGCTATTTTTACTCCTTCCCTCATTTTTTTTTTTTTTTTTTTTTTTTTTTTTTTTTTTTACATTCTAATATGAGATGGTTATCAACCGCCCACCCGCATCTCCACCGTAGTTTATGTGACTGTGTATTTTATTATATTTTTTACTTTTAAATGAAGATAAAAAAAAAAAAAAGTATTCTGCCTCGATTACAATTGGCCTAGTTATTTCAAAAGAAAAATTTAACTGATTTTTCGAAATTATATAAAAAAAAAATTAAGAATGGAACATTGAGATTAAACAAAAAAGCAAACATCAGATTATAAGAAATTTTTGATCGTATTAGATCTGGTTTTCCTTTTCTTTTTTTAAGGATATATTTTACATGATTACTATAGATTTTTAACATTTCCCCCCGTTTCTCACGTTCAAAACTGCGTTATTCACACATTATAAACGTGTTATCAATCCAACTTGTATTTAAATTATAGTGAAAAGTATTGAAAAATTGGTGCGAAAATAAGGAAAATTAAGATATATATAAATAATTATTTACGTCATCTAGTAAATAATACTACTTGTTTACGGTGGAAATAAATTAGCAATGCTAAATAATACAAGGAAAATTTAAAGGAAAATACAACTAATATTCTTGATTAAAACAAGATTACCTATTTCACTTTTCTTTTATGCTCGATTAACAAAGAAAAGTTAAAAGAGATCTGAAAATCAGAAAAAAATATATATCAAATCGAACGAAACAAACCTGTTACCATCACGTATATAAAAAGAGGTATCTGCATCTTAATAAATATCGATATGTTATGTATAGATAAGTATAGTGATGGCAAAATACATATTTTTTAGGTATACACATTTACATATTTTTACATATAATTTTATTCGATTTAAATGAAAGAACACATTATCACATATAACTGAACAGATTTTTTGGGACTTTTCTATTGTTAAAATATAATTTTAATTAAAAAAAACAAACAATATTATTTGCCACCACTATTTCTATACAGAAATCTTTATTATAATTTTAATCATTTTTTTTAATTCAGTAGTATATTTATTTTTGTATAGAATTAGTGTCGGAAAGAAAAAAAAAATAAAAATAAACGGAAACATTTGTCATTAAAAAGTCGTGATGTAATAAATACATTTATTTCCGTCGTATAGAGAGAACGTATCTAAATTTCTATAATTAACTATGAAAACCACATATATGTTCTTATTTTTAATATATATTTAAAATTAAAAGCTTAAAAGCATTAAAAGTATCACTTTAGAAATTTTTTTAGCAAAATATTATCATTCCCATCGGAAAAGTTCCATAAAAATTTGCTCTTAAAGTACATTTCGGGTATTAAAATATTGCGTGAATCGAGTGATTTTGATTGGCAAGCTAGGATCTTTTAAAATGAATTATATGTCTTTTTATCTGTCGCGTTTCCTGCTGGCCACAGTAGGAGTCTGACTCAGGAAAATGAATGATGATAATACATAACATTTAGTATTCAAGATTTAAATAGAGACATAAAATAGAATTAATCTTATAAATATTCTTCAAGTAATGTAAATAAAGCAGATTTTTTTTTCCATGAAAGATATGTTGATAGGGAACGATTTGTACATAACAATGAAATTATTTTCAATAGTTAAAAAAATATATGCTTTCTCATTTAACTTATTTTTTTTTTTTTTTTTTTTTTCCGTAAACATTAATTTTGCCTATTTCTTAACCAATAAGTTATAGATATAAAATGCATGACCGAAAAATAGTTAGACTTTTTAAAATAACTTCGATATAATTATATAAGTTATAGAGATATATTTTTCTATTTAAGATATTAAAAATATATTTTAAAGAATGTAATTCTTAAGACTAATAAAAGGATGTTTCCAGTAAATTTTTCATTTTATTTATGAAGTAGTTATACGTAGAGGTGCCCGCTATATATGTGTAATAATACGATTTGTAAGAATTATAAAAGTTTTATATGATCCTGGGTCCCTAAATTACATTTACTAAAACAGTTTTGATACACTGTCTGTAAAAACAAAACAACCTTCTAAAATTAAAAGTTACCGATTTCATTAATTTAAAATTTGCGATTGTTATAAATGCTTTGGTTTCCAATAAGAGGCCAGTTAAGTATACAAATTAGAAATATCTGGAGTGACTTCACTCGACTTTCCGAACATTAAATAATTAAGACTTGTATAAATAAATTAAAGTAAGAGAAAATTATAATAGGGTTTATGAATACTTTTCTTCATGTAGTATGCTATGGCCCTTCAAATAATTTGAGCCTATAGATCATAATGATAAATTTTCTATGTGTCCCTGTAAAAATCTATAAGTGTTAAACTCACCGAAATCTATAAAGTTCGTGCAATGGTTACCTATAACATGTATATAAATTGTCAGATCAATTGGGTGAGGCATTTAGAAGTTATCGCATTTTAAATTACTTCAGCCCGAAAGCCACAATGTATTATTCTTTGTATCCCTGTGTAAAAGTGAATAAATGTTAGATTCACCAAAACCTCTAAGGTTTGTGCAACTGTGACATGTAACATGTGTATTAATTTTCAGTTCATTCAAATAAGGAGTTTAGACGCAATAGCATTTTAATAATTTGAGTCGATTGGGCATAATGATAAAGAAATTTTCGTTGTGTTCCTATAAAAGAACTATATGCACTAGATTCACCAAAATTTATGATCGTCGTGCAACGAAAAGCTATATCATGTGTATAAGTTTTCAGCTGAATAGTTGCTATCTGAGTTTTATAAAAGAATGGGCTCATATAGATCATAATTATAAAGAATTTTTCTTTGTAACAGTAATAATAGCGTTGTAAAAAAACTTTAAAAGCTAGATTCACCAAAATTTATACAGTTCGTGCAACAGTGACTCAAAACATTTGGATAAATTTTCAAATCAGTCGAGTAATGCATTTAGACGCAATCGCACTTTAAACAATTTGGGCCCGTAGACCATATTGGCAAAGAATTTTTCTTTGTGTCCCTGTAAAAAAGGAAAAAAAAAACTAAAAATGTTAGATTCACCAAAATCAGTTAGGTTCGTGCTATGGTGACCTATAACATACTCACAGACTTTCAGCTCATTCGAACAAAGCGTTTAGACGCTATCGTGTTCACTCACATACATACACTTACGCGCGCATACACACATACAACACTGTAAAAACAGTAAATATTAATTCAGTGGACTTCAAAACTTGTAGAAACACCAAAATCTCAAACTCGGATTTTTGACATGATTACAAAATTTCCCTCCCTGTAGTGTTTGGAAAGTAAAAAATATGTACAAGATTAAAATAAAGATGCAGCATAAAATATGTATCCAGCAGAATTCTATTAACAGGGACCTTTTCTTCTCATAAACTGGGAGTATATAGTTGTATATAGTAAATGCTTTCTTAGCAATCGCGGAATCTCCCATCTCTATTTTTATATAGCGAAACATGAAAATTGCCAAATTTAACAATGAAAACACTGCTCGGCATGAAAATTGCCTCTGACACCATTTCAGCATATTCATGTGTAAAATGACTCCTGAGTCCGAATATGACGCCCATTTTGCTTTATAATCCACCATTTTTACTTTCTTCTATATGTAATATAGAGAAAGTATTGGATTCGCGAAAATTTTCGACCTCCGTTTTTTGACGGATCTACACGTTTTGGGATGTCCTGAACACGAATTGATAGTTTTTAAAAAATGTCTGTCTGTGTGTCTGTCTGTCTGTCTGTCTGTGTGTCTGTATCATTTTTTTGTGGACGCTGTATCTCACGAACAAATGAATGAAATTTAACCAAACTTAGTATTTAGTTGCACCCTGACATGAACTGGTGCCCATTAGATTTGGGGATCAATAGCTCAACAGGTGGCGCTGTGATCGCATTTTATGCAAATTTTTAACATGGCAGCATAGGACAAAATTCCGTATAAATGGGCATAATGAGAGTTCTTTTAAACTTGTGATTGTAAAATTAATATGAATTATTGATAATAGTAGTAGTTAACTATGAAAAAAAAATTGTGCATGGGGGGGCATCGGTTCCCCCCCTGGGGGGGAAGTACCCCCCGGGGGGGTTAAATTTTGAAGATGGGTATCATTCGAAAGATCTCGTCAATACCTTTAAAACAAATGGTAGAACCATAAATCTGTGATAATTTAAAACAAAGTTATCGATTTTTTTTACTTTTAACGAAAAAAAAAAAAAAAAAAAAAAAAAAACTTGGAAAAAAAATTCGATTTTTTTTTTTTTTTTTTAATATTGTTAGTGATTAAATATGTATTAATTTTTACAAAAAAAAAAAAAAATTAGAAAAAAAAAATCTTTTTTTTTTTTTTTTTAATATTGTTACTGATTGAATATGTATAGGAATATATAGAAGAAAGTCTTGTGGTGGCCACAACATACTAGTTTAGGAATGGCCCCCTATTTTCTTGGTGATTTTATGGCTATAAATTTTATTTTTAGGAGGAGAGGGGATTATTTTAACCGTTAAATATCTTCTGAGGTGTTACAAAGTTGAAAAATTCTAAAACATGGACATTTGCGATAAGAGAAAAAATGTTGGGGGGGGGGGGGAGGGGGACTTGCCACTGAAATTGTGCATTATATATCTTATATTTTTTTAATCTGTTATCAATGTTATTTTTTAAACTCTCTATTTTTTTTTTTTTTTTTTGTTAAATTAATTAATTTACATTCTTCAAATCAAATTTATGATAATAAAATTATCGCACAGGGGAAAAAGTGAGGAAGGTTGTAGTACCTAGAAAACGGTGGGTGAATGGGCAAAATGGGAGTCATATTCGGATTCAGGAGTTCATTTTACATAAAAATCAGCAATAAAGGTATCAGATCTCGATTTTTTTTTTCTGCAGAGCAGTGAAATTAGGAAGACTTGCAGAAATGTCCATTGGAAAAATTATAAACTGATTCAGTGCTTTATAATATGATATTAAAACCAGGTTGAATATACCAAATAAATATAAAACAAGTATACATAGAGTCAAACAAACGAATATTGTTTAAAAAAATTGTAATGTAATTTTATTATTATTATTTTTTCTGTACAACATTGTTTTAGATGGGTGTTCCTTCTCAAGGAAAAAAGAAAATAGCGGAATCATGTAAAATATATCCTTAAAAAAAGAAAAGGAAAAATAGATCTAATACGATCAAAAATTTCTTATAATCTGATATTTGCTTTTTTGTTTAATCTCAATGTTCCATTCTTCCTTTTTTTTATATATAATTTCGAAAAATCAGTTAAATTTTTCTGTTAAAATAACTAGGCCAATTGTGATCGAGGCAGAATACTTTTTTCCCCCCTTAATCTTCATGTAAAAGTAAAAAAAAAAAAAAAAAAGTATATTCAATATTATTACAAAGATTTGGGTTATGTATCGAATTTTCTGTAAAATAATATCGTTACTTACTTCATTTAAAGTAATACTTCAATTTAAATTACATCTTCTTCTTTTTCTTTTTTTTTTTTTTTTTTTTTTAACCATAAACTCTACATTATTTAATTCATATTTAAAATCATACAATTAAATAAAATTAGACTTCGGGCACTTTAAGCGAGTAACTTGCTAAAAAAACAGAAAATATTATGGCTACCACTTCAAATCTAGTTAACCATTTCCACGTGATAGACGGCAGTTCTCTCGGTTGCATCCTGTGATACATTCAGATAAAAATGCTTATCGATCATATTTTAAATTTAGTGTTTGGATGTAGAGCGAAAATATTGTCTACATTAAGTCTTGTATTAAAAAAATTGAAGTTTTTTATAAAAGAAGCATAAATCGAAATTCATAAATAATTTTCTCTATTCTGGAGAAAGAAGAAAGTATAATAATAAAGAAAGTTAAAAATAAATAATAAAATAAATTCTGTAGTTATTACTTTTGCCTTTTCTTTTCCTTTTCTCTTTTTTTCTTTTCTTTCTTCTATATACACAAAGAAAGAATTGGATTCTCAAACAATTTCTACCTCGTTTTTTATGGATTTACGAGTTTTGAGATTTCCTAAACACGATTTGACCATTTATGGAAAACGTCTGATAGTGTGTTTTTGTGTATTAAATCTTTTTGCCGCTGTATTTTACAAACCATTGAATACAATATACCTAAACTCTTCATTTAGTTGGACTTTGGCTTTATTTGGTGCTGATTACGTTCAGAGATTAATCTCTCAAAAGGTAACTTTGTTACCCAAATTTTTAATATACTTTTTATTTTTTCATAATTTTTAATATGACGGTACAGGACAAAAGTTTGTGAAAATGTAAATAATGAGAGTTAACGCTGATTAATATATATATGTATATATAATTAACCATAAAAAAATGTCTTTTTTTTATTAAAAAAAAAAAAAAAAATCTCACAGAAAAGAAAAAAAAAAAAAAATTTTATAGATGTTGGCTTAAAATCTTTCGTCATTTAGTGTTTTACATCTGTGAGGTGAAAATCGTCTACGTCTTTAAAGGAAAACAATTTAAAAAAAATATTTTTACACTGCACAAACTCGTTGAGAAAAAAAACAGAAAAATATTTTCGATGGCCACAACTTCACGGGTTTTTCTTCTTCATCTTTTTTTTTTTTTTGTGTGTGTGTGTGTGTGTGTGTGTATGTGTATTAATAGAAAAAATATTTTAAGTGTGATTTCAGTTCATCGTAAAGTTTTCTCCTGACAAATATAAACTTCCTCTCTTCCGTCATATGATGTTTTCAGATAAGATATTTGATGCATAATATGATAACTTTAAACTTTCAGCGTTATAAAGTTGAAGATTTTCTTTTGAAAAACAAAATCTGTGTAAATAAAATATATTAGGTTTTATTGCCAAGCTATATATGTCGTTAATAATAATAATAGTAATAATAATAATAGCATATAAAGAAAAATATCAGAATTGTATTGTTATTAATTGTACACTGTGCTATTAAACAGAATAAAATAAAACTGCATAAAATAATGTAACTTACTCGTATGTTTTATGTAAAATTACAGTAATGTAAAATACTTTTTTTCTAAAATAAGAAGATTCATTTTTATTTTTTATTGAGTTGAGCTGAGTGTGTTTTATGTCACACTATAACTACGCAGTGGGCAATTGGTGATGGTCCTGTATTAATCCCTGTAGGTTGTCCAGAGACGTCATCCCGTCACAATTTTGATCATCTCGAGAAGATGGCTCATCTTCTAAGCCCTAGATATAGACCCTAGAATACACAGATCCCCGCCTAGACTGTAGAATTCCGCTTAGATTACGTAGTGTGGCAACCGTTTTTTCAAAACCATGCTCTAAAAAGTGAGCCTCTCATCAGAGGTCAGTGCAATCCAGATTCTTGCGGGATAAACCGAAACTAATGTATTTATTGCTTATTTATGTGAGCTTATTACGTATGGGTTACTTACGTGCGCTTGTTACTTTTTGGTTACTTAAGAACTCAATTAACTCATATACAATGTTTACGATTTGAGGTAGAATTTCGAGGCTAAGTATCCGTGCAGTATTTTAAGCATTACTGTTACCCTAACAGCACACTTATCCACTGTACATATTGAGGATGTCCTTCGGATGTCTTTTTATGCACTGGATATCCTAAGGATGTCATTTGGCGAAAGTGTGCCGCTAGGTTTATAGTAGGTCGCCATGCTATCGATTCCAGGCACTGTACCCTAGAAGTATTACTTTCGGAACATAGGGTACAAAGCAACCACGAGGAATTTTACGGGTACCAGCCACCATTACTGTGCAAGTCTGTTTACGGCCGGCTCAATTATCAAACTTGCAATCTTCAAATTTTGAGCTTGGCTATAGTTACTATATTATATATATATATATATATATTCAGTTATAAACTGAAAAAAAAAAAAAAAAAAAAAAAAAAAAAAAAAGAAGAAGACAAAGTATTATTTTATTAAAATAAGTTAAAATGTTTCTTAGGAAAAAAATAAACCTAAATCTATCTATCTGTCTACCTATCTATCTATCAATTTATCTATCTATATATATTTATAATCTCTTTTCTTGTAAAACGTACATTGTTTGTAAAGGAAAGAATGAAATAAATCTAATTTCTGAGTCATAATTTACTCCCTTTAAAAAAAATAGCTATATTTGCAATGTAAACGCCTCTCTTTTAAAATAAAACTGGTGGTAAAGCGATTAATATTTACCATAAATAGTTACGTGCTTTTAAAATTGGTCATACTAATTTTGAATCAACCTGTACAGTTTCAGAAAATTTGGATGATTTAATCAAGAGAAAGAGTCTCACAAAGTAAACAAGTCAATAACGCGTTGTTCCACTTCTGACCCTTATGTAAGCGGTTATTTGGCTTAATATTAATAGATAGAGTTTGCAGATGTCCTCCTGCGAGATATTGTGCCAAATTCTGTCCAACTAATGCGCAAGATTTGTAAAATCCCGAGCTTGTTGTAGGACCATTTTCATGTTACTCCAAACGTCCACAGTGGGAGAGAGTTCCAGCATTTTTGCTGGCTAAAACAATGTTTTACAAACAAGAGAATAAGCAGTAGAAACTATCTCTGTGCGCGGGTGGGCATTATCATGCTAAAGGAAACGATCGAGATTGCGTGATATGAAGGGAAACGTGATGTGGAGTAGAATGTCGTCGACGTACCCCTGTGCTGTAAATGTGCCACGGAGGACAACCAAAGGGGTCCTGCTATGAAATGAAATGACACCCCAGACCATCCATAATTCCTGGTTGTCTGGCGTTGTGGTCGACGACAGGCAGGTTGGAATTCTCCCCCACCTTCTTTCAGGGCTTCTCCAGACGCGTCTTCGCTGGTCATCGGGGCTCAAATCGGAGAGGGACTCGTCACTTAAGACAATTCTACTCCATTCATTGATATTTCAGGTCGGTATACATAGGTTAATAGTAGTCCGCACAAGGGGTTCCGTAAGCTTAACCCCATTTTTCTTAGCCGCCTATTAATGGTCTTTGAAGTCACTGAAGTACCAGTTGCAAGTAGGATCGGTGATAATGATGCATTCGGGGATTTGAATACTGCTCTGACGACTAACCGGTTCTAACGTTCTATCCTCTCTCTTTAGGCCGACCGCTTCCTCCCTGTGTTCGGCCATAGATCACCTATTCCTGCCAATATCATCTAATAGTGACATCGCCCTTATCCAAATGTCAAACAATTCGCAGATTAGACCAACCGGCTCCTTTGAGCCCAACTCTCTCAAATACTGACATCTGCACATATTGTTTCGGCACCTGTAAGTGAGGCATAGTTACTGTATGTCTGAGTGGATGGAATAAAATTCTCAACAAATTTATGACCTGGAATCAAAATTTCTCTTCTTTAATATTCTGTCAGTTGCGAATTCAAAATGCGCTGCAGCGTCACATACTCATTCGATGGCAGCCAAACTTTGAATTTTTTATCGAAATCTTTATGCATACCATTTTGCGTCCAATTTGTATTACTTCTTCTTAGTGTTACGTTTCTTCTTTACGTTTTTCATTTTTTGTCCTAGAGTGTATATATCGTGTATTATTTTAATAACAATTTTCCAATGAAAGACAATAGACAATTTTAAAAAATCTACAAACGATAATAAAAAAAAGTATGTATATAAATAGAAAATTAAGTAAATTAAAATTATAAGCCTATTTTCGTTTTCTAAGAAATATATAGATAATTTTACACAAAATAGAATTTAATTTAGTGCAACAGGACATATTTTAATATATTCTTTAATATAAAGGCACGCAGTAACTGTGTTTCATTCCTTAGCATCTGTTACTACATTCAATTTTTAGAATCTATTCGGTATAGCTATATTGCAGAAGCCCCTTGGCGGCTTTTAAATTTTTGTAGTCATTTTGGCGAGGAATTAAAAGGGCTATGGCAAATGTGTAAGTAAATATCTTGACGAGAAACGTCTGAGCTACTTCGGTGTCCAATTTCAAATTTCACCGAGGGCTTTACACTGAAGATGTTTCACTTCATTAGCACAATTTTCCTCAACTTTATTTTGATTATTAAATTATAGAATATATATATATATATATATATATATATATATATATTCTATAATTTAAAAATGTTAATTACAAATAGTTTTTAATAAATATCTTAGTTAATTAATAATGTCATAGTCTTCTGAAATCGTAATCAATACTTGCATGTTAACTTTACTTTTAATATTTGTTCAACTTATATAAAAATTGTAATGATAATACTAATGCATATTATATATCGTTCTATATACTGAAGCTGCTGCCTCATTTCTTTAGCACGATTTTTATAAATTTTATTTTAATTATTAAAAATAAATAAATAAATAAATAAAAATAATGCTAACTTCTTCTTTTCGACTTTATATATTTTAGGCAGCCAAACTTTGAATTTTTTATCGAAATCTTTATGCATGCAATTTTGTGTCCAATATGTATTACTTCTTATTAGTGCGTCTTTTTTCTATTTTTTGTCCTAGAGTGTATATATCGTGTATTATTTTACTTAAAATTTTTCCAATGAAAGACAATAGACAATTTTTAAAAATCTTCAAACGGTAATAAAAAAAAAAAGTATGTATATAAATAGAAAATTAAGTAAATTAAAATTCTAAGCCTATTATCGTTTTCTAAGAAATATATAGATAATTTTACACAAAATAGAATTTAATTTAGTGCAACACATATTTTAATATATTCTTTTATATTTTACTTTACATTTAATATTTTTTCAACTTATATAAAAATTATAATGATAATCTAATGCATACTATATATCGTTCTATATACTGAAGTTGCTGCCTCATTTCTTTAGCACGATTTTTATAAATTTTATTTTAATTATTTAAAAAAATAATAATACTAATGTTAACTTATTCTTTTCGACTTTATATATATATATATATATATATATATGAAAATGCGGTTTTTGTTTAATATTTTTTGAACCAATATCCGATTAATTTAAAAAAATAAGACGTTAACTAGATTTTATTCTGATCAATAAGTGTACCAATTTTTGACAAAATCAAATAATCCAGACATATACAATAAAAACAATTTCACCTATATATATATTTACTTAAAAACAAAAAAATTTTGCACGTTCATTCAAGGTGTGATACAATAATCGGCAACGACGCAAAATCGCTGTCTGCAAGAAGTAGCATGACCTATCGTAGAAAAAAAATGAATAAAATAAATTAATAATTTAGAGTCAAAATAAATTAGCAAAATGAAATTATAGCGCGATAAATTGCAAGGAAAAGCGCAGTGTAAATGAAGTAATTTATTTAAATTCCTCATGATCATATGAATGTTCGTCATATAAATCTCACATATTCTTATACATTTTTTGTAAAATAATATAAAAATTGTTGGTCTGAAAATAACAGCGTAATTCGAGATAAGCTTTATTTCTGTAAGTTTATTCCCTGTCATTTCATTTTTAAAATTTAAATAAAAAAAAGTACATAATTTAACAAAATTTCATTCCAGGAAATACATTTTAGTATAAAACTAGCAGGCTACGCCCGCTTCGCTGGTCACTATTTTTAAATGAATCACTATAATTAATGAATTCTCAAAATTGCATTAATTTTTATCATGCGAAAAAAAAAAAAAAAAAAAAGGAAAAAAAAAAAGAGAAAAAAAGTTTTGATTGGTAAAAATGTCGCACCGGGTCCCCACTGCCTTCAGCAGCGCAGGTCATTGTACGCTGCGCGCGGTCATTTATGTTCGACACTCTTAATGAATCATTATTATCGTAAGGGAAAAACACAAATATAAAATACAAAAAGAAATCTTCTCCCATTAGTGAAATAATCGGTCCGGGTCCCCACTGCCTGCGGCAGCGTATATAGGCGCACGCGACCCGCATGTTTCTTTACCTACCGTTCCCGCCCCTCCTAATTATTTTAGACTTTAAAAAATACTCGCAATCGTTCTCTTGAGCTTTTAAACCAAATAATACTAATTTCCAACATTCAGTCTGAATGTCTTTACTTTTACCCCTGCACCTGCCCCCCTTCCCGCCGCCCCTCGTAATAATTCTGCACTTTCAAAAATATTCGCAATCGATTTATCCTCAAAACCTAACAACACTAATTTCGAGCGCTCTAACACTTATTTATATATTTTTGCCCCTCCACTCCTTCACGCCCCCTTCCTACTCCTCCTATTAACTTTACAAATTTGAAAATATCCGCAATCGATTTGTAAGTGTATAAAACCTCTATGTACCAATTTTGAACGACCTAACTCTATTTTTATTTTTTGCCCCTCCGCCCCCCCCCTTTCTGACCCTCCTGATAACTGTACACTTTCGAAAATATCCTCATTTGACTTGCAGGCCTCTAAAACCTATCTGTAGTAATTTTGAACGGTCTAACTGTGTTTCTATTTTTTTGCCCCATAGCCCCCTCCTTCCCGCCCCACCTATGACGAATTTCTAAAATTAAAGAAATTAGTCTTTATGTATTTCTGGGAGCTATATTTTAGATCAAAAATCTCACATGCATCTTTTTTTTCTGTTTGCGATATTAAGGATTATTTCAAGTCACGTTTTGCCCCCTCTCCCCCTCCTGGGGGCTGAATTTCTAAAATTCCAGAAATTTGTTTTTAGGTATTTGTATTAGCTATATATTAGAACAAAAATTTCACGTATATGTGTTTTTTTGTTTGAGATATATTGGAGTATGTAAAACCACGTTTTGCACACGTGAAATCACGTTTTGCCCCCTTTCCCCCTTTGGGGACCGAATTTCTCAAATTCCAGAAATTGGTTTTTAGATATTTGTGTTAGCTATATTTTAAAGCAAAATTTTCAGGATATCTGTTTTTTTATTTGAGATATGAAGGTTTTTGTGAAATCACGTGTTGCCCTCCCACCCCCCTTGGGGGACGAATTTCGAAAAATCGCTTCTTAGGGGGTGCTTACACTATATGTTCTATAATCTGACCCAGTTTCGTGTCAGTAGCTCCAGTAGATTTTGGTGTGCGTTGATGAGTCAGTGAGTGAGTGAGTGGAAGTACTCTTTTATATGTATAGATATAAAATATATTTTTATCCCCAGCAGTTCTTAAAGACATTGTTAATTCTGATTTTTTACATTTGAATTAATATTATTATAACCGATTATAACCAAACTAATAGACTGAATAGACTGATGTAAAATAATATTAAAAATTTCTTTTTTCTTTTTCTTTTTTTTTTTTTTTTTGATTAAAAAAGAAAAATTAAAAGGTATCTGAAAATACAAAATTTACATCATATCAAAATAAACCCATTATCACTTTATAAGCAAGACAAGATAATATCAATTCAAAGCATAATACAATATATGGCGACAATGCAAAATCACTGTCTGAAAGAAATAGTACAAGCTGTCGTACTAATAATAAAATGATCACCTGCTTTATTAAAAATATATTTAAAATAAGTTAAAGGAAAATATAAGTATGAGTTTATTAAAAAGAAAGAAAGAAAAAATGTAAAATGCACATTTATACAACTAAATTAAGATAGATCAAACAACTTCAATGCAAGCGAAATTAAAAGGAAAATGTATTTACGTAAAGGCAAAACTTAAAAGTTTATATTTTGAGATATAAAATTTGTAAAAAATATAACATTTCAAAGCTTTTCACTATTACAAAATTCCATCTTCAGGTGAAATACACGTTGTAACAGTAAACGAACATTTATGCAGCAAATCTTGTCTGGTAAAAGTTGTGCTACATCTACGGAAAAAAATACCTTAATCTCCTAGCTGGTCTTTTGAATTCTGAGGCATTTTTTTCCCCCGTAGATGCAACACAGATTTTACCAGACAAGATTTGCTATATATATTAATTTATTTTTAGACCCTGTATGTTAGAAATGCTATTTTGTAATAGCGAAAATTTTCATGATGTTATATTTTGCATATTTCTCAAATGTAATATTTTAGATTTTAGTTTTATATAAAAAACATTTTCATAATTTTACCTGTGTTAAAGAAATTTTTGAACTTTAAATTTATCAGTTTCTTATTGACATTTAAGTGCGTTTTATATGGTAGTGAAATGAAAAATGATTTGTATTTTCTTATTAATTATGCGCAATATTTCACCTGACAAATATAAATAATAACACTTTTATATTATTTTATTAAATTAAGAAAACGTTGGGTATTGAAAGGGCTTTTTTGTAACCTACATTCATAAAAAAAATGCATACATGTGCACTTACCTATAAAAATATTATCAAAATTATTTTTTATTTAAAAGGTAAAATTCAACATTTTTTGAAACTTTTTACTTTCTCTTACAAATACATATGGCAGAGGAAGTATTGTTTTTGGGTCAAATATTCGAAATTGAGTTTTGTTCTATTTACGCGTTTGGAGGTCCCCTGAATCCGAAAAACTAGTTTTTAGCGGTTGGACTGTGTGCCTATGTATATGTCTCTGTGTGTGTATGTTATCAGCATATCTCAAGAACAAATAGAAGTAGGAAGTCCAAACTAGGTATTCTAAATCTGTAAAATACGGAGATACTACACTAAACTTTTCGTTGAGATTAAGAAAATGGTTCGTGTACAGGGACATCCAAAATAATTTAAATACATTACAAAATTGCGAATAAGTAGAGTTTAACGTTTATAGACTGCACTAAACCACATAAAATGAATAAACATTTTTTATAAGCATAAAAGCATGCTTCATGTAGAATATTGTATGAAAATTCTTCACCGTTTATTTACAGGGATGCACAAAAGAACTAAAGTATAGTGGGATAATACTTGGAAATTCACTGAAGTATATTTCAAGCTGCGCTATATGTTATTAATTTAGAATTATATTTAAGTGCACATTGTAGTTTGTACATAAGTTTTCGGAGATGTACAGGGCTGTCAGTAGTTAATTGAATGCAAACCTTTTTTATTGAATGTAATTAGTGGAAGTGCTTTAAAATAATATTTTTGCCATGTTCAGGAAAACTGTGCTCAGAAATTAAATTTAATTCCTCCTACCCATATGGTAAATAAATATTTTTAAAACTAAATATTTAACCTTTTTTTTTTTTAATTATTGACACATTTCGAGGTTTCCTGAATATTGAAGTCATGTTTTAAACGTTTCATCTTTGTCTATGATTTTTATCATAACTTAACAACAAATAATTTAATAAAATTCAAATGTTGCATTTTGAAGTTAATATAAAATTGTTACTTGAAAATTTCTATGGAAATTCACAAGTTTCAAGGAATGGTGCGGTTGACAGTTATTTGAATAATTTAAAATGAATATTAAAATTTAATAACAGCTTTTGAATTCTCTTTAAATGTAAGTACAATATTAATACAGGGGACCCCCCACCTCCTTTCTCATACAGAGTTGTTTTTCAAATGAAGCTTAATCGAATCCTTTTTAAAATTGTTTTCACGAAGTTTTATATAACAGTACTCATTATCTTATCCCTTAATGTCCAATGTACGTTCATGGTATTGAATTTTAGGGTAAGAGAAATTCGTGTGTGTGCCGCACACCAGATTATTTTTAACCTTTTTGGAAATATTTTTAAATGCTCCAGGTTTGCAAATTAAAAGCTAAATCTTTTTAAAAATTATTGTTTTGTATACATCCAAATTTATCAGTGTGTCAATTTTAGCTTCTGTTTCTATTTCGATTTTCAAACACATTTAAGTTTTGAAAACCTGTAAATTTCAACGTTCAAATATAAATTATTTCTTACCAATCAACTTGACAACGTATCAAGAAAGTATTATTTAATTATATTCAAAGTATATGTTGGAGAAATAATAATATGAATAATTTAGGGTAAATTTTAAAAATCAGCAAAGCTTAAGTGCATAAAATTAAATAATAATATAAATAAATAAATTGAAGTTTGACTTTTTCAGTATAATTTTGAACTGATTTTATTGGAATATATATTGCCATATTTTAATGTACATATTAGTAAATGTCCTTAATTTTAAGACTTCAATATACAAAAAACCTTTATAATGTACAAAATATCCCTATTGAGGAGGAATACATTTATCATATATTTAATTTAAACTGATGTTTCACGAGGCACATTTTATACTGCATTCCTAATTTTCATTCAAATTTAGATATTCACACTGCTTTAAATGCATGAATATTTCATAACAAATATGTTGTGGTATCAGAGATGTTGCATTTCCAAATACTTTTCCATATACCAATTAAACTACCGACAACAGTTGAAAATTTATTAGAAATTCATAATAATAATATGTACAATGGCGATATTCAGGTACAGCCATGAATGTAATTAAAATAAATGACAAAAGGAAACAATTTCTGTGAACTTAATAATGAAATGCCGACGACATTTGGGGATAATATAATGTATAATGTTCAAACAAATGGTAAAAGGTGGCAACTGATTTTAATTTTAGAGTTATATTTTGAAATTATGCAGTGTTCATTTTTTGGTCAGTAGAAAATGAGGCATTAATAACAATATATTTATTTATTATGGATCATTGTTAGTATCTGAATTTATTTCACCTACTTTTTACGCAGGGTACATTTTTCCTATTAAATCTTAATTACATTTTACTACAAATTTTACTACAAATAAATTGGTGTGAAAAAAAGGTGAGTAGGAAAAGTAGGGTAATGACGCTCACTTAACCCTCTGAATGCCTTTGAAAAAGGCAAGATTGTAATGTTGTATGGCTTTTCATTGTATGACTATTATTTAAAATATTAAAATCTGAAAAATTATCTAAAAAACCGTAATTATATAATTTTGAATTATTAGCATATTGTTAAAAAAAAGATCAATTCAGTGACCGGATATATCGTCTGCAGCGGACAAATTTTTAAAGGAAAACATGAAACGCTAGTGAAATTTGTACACAAAAAAAATTCAATATTTTATTAACGAAGTATACTTTCAAAGCATAAGGAACAATTTGCAATTAAGTAATTTGCATAAAAGTTTTAGGAACTTCGTTATCGCTTACTTTATTTTATACAATGCATTGGACGGTGGGGTAATTGCGCTCAAAATTAGGATATAATATTTAAGTATGACAAAAGTCACATATGTAGTTGTGGTCTGTCCACATCATCACAGGCTGTATGGAACCACTTTCCACATATTAGACAGCGAAACTATGTTTCATTGTCTCTACGGAATTCTTACGTTTAAATTGGTTAAATTAAAAATATTCTTATAATTATAGTTATTAAAAGAGAAACAAAACAAAACCTTGGAATTGGCAGATTAATTCATTTGTAATACATTTCTTTAAACAACAAATGATTTCTCGTTTTTTTTTTTTTTTTTTTTTTTTTTTTTTTTTTTTTTTTTAATTAATTAATTAATTTATTTTTTATTGTTATTTCATTACATTGCGTTGTAATTTGTTCTCTGCAAAATGACTAGAATAAAAATATTTAACATAAAAAAAAAAAAAAAAAAAAAAAAAAAAATCTAGTCAAATTTTAAGATGAATGTTTAAAATGTCTTTTCCTGATTACTTTAGAAACTGTTTTCAGTAAGAAATACAAAAGAAATGCCCATAGGGGTATTTTTCGCATACATAATTAGAAGTTTTCTATAGTAATGCCATTGTGGCAAAAATAAAGCTTCAATGTTCTCGAAGTCCCAAAGGCAAAGTAAATTTACAAAATGGTTCATAAAATGTTTTTAAACAGCTTCTTTTTTCCCTTTTATTTTTTTTACATAAAAGAGGTTTGAGAAAAAATAAACTAATCTACCAAATAAAAAATTTATTGAATAGGGTGTTTTTTTTTTTTTTTCTTTAAGAATAGTGGGATTTGAAATTTTTTTCTCGAAATAAGTAAACTGATTTTTTTATATGAAATACTTATAAAAAAATATTACATCTTTGCTGTTGTAACAAGCGAAGGATACAGGGTCCTCTATAGTCACTATTTTGAATAGCACTTTTTATATGAAGCAATCTCTGCATTAATTTTTCGAAAATATGTACTATAAACAATTAATAAGAGTTACTGTAAAAAAAAAAAAAAAAAAAGGTGGTATTAAAATAGTGGCTACCTAGAACAGCAGAGGCTAACTACCAGTAATTTCATAATTTTTTTTAAATGGGCATTTATAAATTTCGGAACAATTATTTACTTTTTACATTTTTAATCATATCTTTAACACAGTGAACACTAATTGTACTAAGCGAAAAAATTTCCAAACATATATATATATATATATAAATGACGAATATTTTGAAATGTTTAAACTAATTACGAACACTCAAATGATAATTCTACTAATAGTTAAGTTAAATCATAAACACAGATAAATTCTTCAGTAATTCTAAAAAATAAATATATAAAAGTTTGATATAATCAATTTATAGAAGTCTTAATTTAATTTTCTATAATCCTTATAAAATTATATAAAAAATATATATTTTATAAATGATTTGTATTATTCTTTAGAAGCCAAAGCAATAACTTTAAATTAACAATCGTGATTTAACTAATAATGCACTTATATTTTTATTTGTTTTAATTACCAGAAAACTTACAAATCAATCGACATACAAAACAGATGAACCTCATTAACAATTTATTTTTCTCGATTAATAATAAATGTAAAAACTATTTCTACAAGTAATATCATAGTGTAATTCAAGATACCTTATGCTTGGAACAAGTGCCTAGGAATATTTAAACTACTTAAGTAACAATAGGCTCGAATAGAAAAAAAAAAAAAAAAAAAAAAAAAAAAAACAGTTATATCGAATGTGAAAGAACTGAACGGGTACTCTTTTATTGCCCGAATTTCAATTTAAAAGGAAACGTCTAATACTGAATTTATATAATTTAAGACAGTACTATTTTGTTAAATTTCGTCTTAAGCAAAATAAAATCATTCAGATAGGTAGATAAACTAAATGAATTTACTTGAATTGTTTTACTGTAAGCTCTTTTCTTTTAATATCAGTTTTAAAATTCCTATGTTGATACCAGAATAACCACTGATTTTCATTAATTTTTTTTTTTTTTTTTTTTCAATTTAATGTAATAGAAAGAAAGAAAGAAAGAAAGAAAATATCTTAATGAAGCATTAGAATTATTATTATTATTATTATTATTATTATTTACTTATTTATTTAAATTTTGTGTTAGCGTGGTATTTAAATGGTACTAAATTGTGATGTGCATGTACATAATATTTAAATGTTTGTGTAGTCCCAAAGTAAGGAAATGAAAAAAAAAAAAATATTGCTGGCAGACTTTTCTATTTTAAATCCAATTTTTTTTTGTCTTTTATTTTCTGTACAATTTGGAATACTCTTTTTAAAATTTTTTCTTTGGCATGAAGTTAGCATCAACATTTTTAAAATGAATTTTTATAAACGTATACAACAAGCTTTTATTTCATTAATTTATTTTTCCTTTATTTTAAGTATTGATGAAATATTTCATGAAAGTATTAACAATTATATGATTTCGAAATATTCCCAGAGAAATATTTATTTATAAAAAAAATTCTTCCTGTGATGTTTAACATAACCCCCGTGGACGAAACACGGCGGCACGGCGACAATGTCGCAAAAACAGAAATGTTCTTGCAGAAAGATTTTACTTAAGTCAAATAAATTTTGCCATTGTGTTAAAAAAAAAAAAGAGAGAGAGAGAGAGAGAGGGAGAAACTCAAAGAATGGTTTGTATAAACTGTTCTGCAGAACAAATTTTCGTTTCTGCAGATACGAGGGCTTCAATCCTGATTAAGGAGAGGAGACAAAGAGAGTGTAGCTCACTTGGGTTAGCTTTGATACGGCATGCATTAGCGATTCGTGATGCGGGGATATGATTCGATGTATCGACAATTTTCACTGGCAACCTCTTCACATCGGAACTTCATTTTCGTGTCACCAAACTTTGTTTTCGCGCCGCGCCTGCTGCTTGTGTCGTGTTTATTTATTGTATTGCAAAAAGATGTTTTTTCGAAAGAATGTGGCTTTGCGATCATTTTCCGAATTTCATATTTCATGCATTTTCTGATTCACGCATAACAAAATAGCTGCATGCAGTATTTTTTTTTTTTTTTTTTTAATAATCTGCGTGATTGCAGCTGTACCGATTTTCATACATTTTCTGATTTACGCATGACAAATTAGTTGCATCTAGTGATTTTTTTTTTCTTTAATGTATGCGAATCGTGCATACGTGCGTGGTAGTAAATACACGTACATTTTTAAAAGCTGCATTAATGTTTGGTTCAAACTATGCAATTCATTTCACAAATATATACAGAAATAAGACTATAGGGAAATTTGTAACGTCTGTAGTTATACGCAAAATAAAAAATGAAACTTCAAACCTTGCTTCAAAAAATAGAAAATTAAGGAATTAATTAAATAATTTATTGATTTTTAGCATTTTATATGTAGTAAAAGATCTTTGCAATAAATATTAATGGGTATTTTAAGCTATAAAATTGGTAACTTTTCTAATTTTTTTCTTTACTAATCAATAATTATTTTAATTGTGATTAAAATTCTTAGCTTTAAATTTTGTTGTTTAAGCATATGAAGTCGTTAAAAAAATATATTAATTTATTTTACAAAAATACTCTTATCATTAGTTTCTACAGCTTGTTCATTTCATTTTTTAAACATTTGATTTTTTTTAAAAATGCTAATTTTTTTAAATGAAATATTGCAAATTAAATAGTTATTTTGAATAAAAATCAAACCAAATGTTTTGTTGGGTATATATATATATTGTAAGCTAAAGGAATTTTATCTAATAGTAGTTGTTTTAAATAAATACTAATTAAACAGCAAATGCTTTTATTTGTTTATTTTTATTCACTTATGCGTATAGATATCAATATCAAATATTACTTTTAGTTGATTTCTATTTATTTCAATCATCTACAATCATTATTTTCTATTATAGATTTTATCCATGAAATCTGTTACATTTCCCATTTCAACATTACCTTAAAAATTAAATGTTTCACTTGCCTCAAAATCTTTATGAAAATATTTCGACTATGCTTTGTCTATAATTGTGTTACTTAGATCTTGTATTCTGTTTTACTTTATGTATTTAAATGATGGTATAATTATACATTCTGAATTTTTTAATGTCAAATCACATTTTTTAGATTTCAAATACACATCTTTATGCTATTTATATATATTATAAATAAAATCTATTTGTGAAAAAGTTGAACCGACTCCAAAAAGCAACTGCTATCCAAACAACTAAAAACAATGCTATGAAATGAAACTGCAAATCGCGCTTAAAAGTATAAAATAATTTCCTTCACCAAACAACCTATAACAATACAATTAATCATAAATTTTGAAGTCGGCGTAAAATTAAATAAAATTTAATTATTTTTTAAAGGTTTGTTTTTAGATCGGTAGCAACAAATGCTGTTGACTCGAATGATCCATTTTCATGTTTCCTTTATTATTTTATCACTGTATACAATTGGTCCATTAATAGCATCTGCATAGAACAGTGAACATTCTTCACAATGCGGTATTTATGTTGCTACGAATTTAGAGTTTCCTTTGCAAATTTGGTATAACTTTGATAACTATCATTCTTGGTGGCTTTTGGATTTGGCGATCAAAACATACACGTAAGATGTATATTTTCATAATATATATTGTACAAAGTATGGTTTCATATTCTTGATTGCCCTCTTAATATACCTTATCAAAATAGTCATGATATCCCAAAGAAATTAAATATGTTTGAGAGATAATTTTGCAATTTTTCTTTCATCAAGGACGTCAGATACCAGCATCTTCGCCAACTTTTGCTGCTTACGAAATCTTGTTTGTTTTCTTGAATCAAAGTAATTTTCGGCTGCGTTCTGCAGGTGACAATGTGAGATGTGTATCTTGAATAGGATTTGATTTTTATATTGAATAAAGGCTTCAATTTTTATTTAATTTTGCGCCGACTTCAAATGTTATGATTAATTGTAGTGTTATAGGTTGTTTGGCGAAGAAAATTATTTTATACTTTAAGGCGCAATTTACAGTTTCATTTCATAGCATTTTTTTTTTGTTTTAGTTGTTTGAATAGCAGTTGCCTTTTCGAGTCGGTTCTACTTTTTTACAAAAAGATTTTATTTTTCTCTTTTCAGTGAAAACTTATTCATATAGCAGAACATCAGAAGACGTTCGACGGCAGTTTCACAAATCACAACTTCCAAGAAAAGTGACATAACTCAAAAAAATGGTTTATGTCACTGAAAAATACATGAAATGCACCCATTGTGAACAAAAAAGTTACATCTCCATCTAGAAAGTTATCCACTCAAGAGTCATTTGTGCAAGCTTTATTCTAGTCAAGTTATTTTTAAGTTGATTTTTCTCGAATGCTGCATTTTTAAGTTGTGTCACTTTTCTTGCCTTTATGGGATATGAGCAAAAAGCTATCTATTGAATGATCATACGTTCAATTAAAAAGTCTTTAGAAACGTAAAGAACGGCTACGCTGTATTCGTAACCAAAAATTCTGTTAAGCATATCTATTGAACTTTACAGTGAATACGTGTCACCCGCTTCGCTGGAAATTGCGCAGCGTAAAGTTCAAACAAAGAGCAAAATATTCATTGCAGCAGACGGACAGAAGTTTCAACATCGATACATACATACTGCTTTTACCAGTGTAGCTGCATGCATTCAGCAGTTAGAGTAAGAAAAGACTTTTGTGAGTGTCTTGTAATTTTTTTTATATCTTAATGAAATCATAATGAAACCTATTTCAGGCTAAGATCATTACGACAACAAAAAAAGTATTAAAATTAAATCATCTCTTATGATGTTATAAGCTAACAAATTTCAACAATAGCAACAATGAGAAACATGGTTTGTATTGAGAATATCTTCCTTTATGAAGTCGGTTTAAATCGTCTATGAGTTAATCGATGTGAACGCTTTTAATAACCATACTTTGAATTTTACATAGCATAAATGTCACCCGCTGCGCTACAACATATGCAATGTCGTTCAAGTGTGCACAAGATAGGAAATTGTGAATAAACAAATGCACGTTTTAAGCATTCTGTTTCTAGCATTACTGTCTAAATTATCTTTTCGTACTAAACCGGTGACGCTCTGCAATTTTATAATTCACTTTTTTTCCTGTCTTGAACCGTTTCCGAGATAGGAAAGCTAACTCCACTGTTTTCCACAAGTGGCGCTGTAGGCGGTTGAATTGTGTAGCACATGTCCACTTTACTATAACTACATACCACTTTTATGACTATAGCTGCAGCTGTTCAGCAGTTAAAAGAGTCGGGACTGACTTTTTTGGGCGTCCTGTATTTTCTTTTGATTCTAACGATATTACAATGGAACCTATTTCAGATCAAGACCTTTACAATAATACAAAAAGTATCAAAATCGTATCATCCGTTCAGAAGTTATGAGCTAACAAACATAAACTAAAACAAAAAAACATACGCTTTGAATTGAGAACCTCCTCCTTTTTGAAGTCGGTTAATTAGAGAATATATTACGAAATTATAAGCTTATAAACACCAATAACAACACATAGCTCGAATTAAGAACCACCTCTTTTCTGAAGTTGGTTGAAAACGACTTTGCGCTAATCGATGTGACCGTTTACAGTAACAGTACTTTGAACCACAGAGTATACGTGTCATCCTCTACGCTGCAAAGTGTGTAACGTAGTTCAAGTGTGCACAGTGTAGGAAATTGCGAACAAACAACTGCACGTTTTAAGAGTTCTATTTTTAGTATGTCTGAAAACTGTCTTTTCGTAGTAAATCTATGATGCTCTACAACTTTGTAATTAACTTTTCTCCCATCTTGAACCATTTTTGAGATAGGATCGCTAATTCCGCTGTTTTTACCAGATGGCGCTTTATTTTCTTTAGATTGTAAAGATATTACAATGAGACCTACTTCAGACCAAGGTCTTTACAACAAAACAAAAAGTATCAAGTACCGTATTTTGAACTACATAGCGTATATCTCACCAACTACGCTACAACGTGTGTAATGTAGCTCAAGTGTGCATGGTGTCAGAAATTGCGAACAAGCAAATGCACGTTTTTTGCATTGTATTTTTAGCATTAATGTCTAAACTATGTTTTCGTACTAAAACTATAATGCTCTGCAATTTTAAAATTCCCTTTTTCACCCTGTCTTGAACCGTTTCCGACTGCTAGCATGAATGTCTAGACTATCTTTTTGTACTAAATCGATGATACTCTTCAACTTTGTTGATACTTTTCAACTTTTTGCTCTAGAACACCTTTCAAGATAGGAACACTAACTCCGCTATTTTCCACCAAGTGGCGCTGCAAGCGGTTTAACCTTGTACTACATGGCCTTTTTGCTATACTTACATACCATTTTTATCACTATAGCTGCAGCCGTTTAGCAGTTAAAAGAGATGTGACTGATTTTTTTGGGCACCCTGTATTTTCTTTAAATCATAAAGATATAACATTGGGACCTCTTTCATATCAAGACCTTTTCAACAAGACAAAAATTATCAAAATCGGAGCCTCCGTTCAGAAGTTATGAGCAAACAAACATAAAAAAAAAAACATACGGTTTGAATTGAGAACCTTCCTTCTTTTTTGAAGTCGGTTAATAAAAAAGAATCTTGTATATTAGAAAATTATCTTCCATCTTTCTAATAATCTGAAAAACTATAAATGTTGTTAATTATTTACATCCCATTACGATATTCAGTATTCTATATTAATTTTTACTTTTAATTTGTTGTATTTTAATTTTGAGTTTTGTATTATATTTTATGCTGTTTGCTTTGCACCTTATGAAATAAGTGCATTTGTGTATTTAAACATATATAATATAAAATAAGTATTGAAATTTTAAAAGTATTTGTAACATTTGTTTAATTTAGACATTTCATGATTTAAATGCCTTAAAAAAATTGCAGATTATTTTTGATGTGTTACAGCGTTTTATGGTTTGAATTTATTGAATATTTTATAAACAATATTGTTTATTAATGTGAACAAAAAATCTTAAGCAATTAAGATCAATGGAATTTTTTACATCTTTCTTATATATATATATATATATATATAAAGATTATTTTCTTGCAATAGTGCAGATATATGCATTTGTGCCTAGTTAAAATTTAAATACATTGGTTATTCTGAATATTATTTGCTATTTAAAAATAATTTGTTTTGAATTCGTAAATGTTAACTTCACAACCTATTCCTGCAGAAAGATTTTGGTGTTGATGAAGCTTGTCGCAGAAAGCATGATGAATATCTCCCACAGGGAACATAACATTATTAAAATAACAATTATTCGAATGATGGTTTAATAACACTTTACTTATATTCTTCGGTGTAAGAATTTCCGACTTCAGACGGAACTCTTACAATTGAGGAGCAAACATTCAAACCGCGTTTTCTCCAAAAGTAAAAGAATTGAGTTAGTGATTTTTCTTTAAACTTAACATAAAAATAATATGTCTACATATCTTCCTAGGTATGTCTATATATTTTCTTGGTATCTAGTAATACATCGAAACAGAGGATAATTAGGTTTTAACTTTAGTTATTTTTTCAGTATCTGAAGGAGAAAACACATCCAGCTTTCTAAAAATATAATAAATGAAAAAAAAAAAAATAATAATGTAGGCTAACGTAAAATATTAAAAGATGGATGAAATTATATGATGATATTAAATGATAAATACTATTAATTTATTTTTATTAAACCTTTTTTTTTTTTTTTTTTTTTTTTCTTTACAGGAACACAAAGAAAAAATATTTATCATTATGGCCTACAATAAGCCCAAATTCTGTAATGTACGATAGCATCTAAATGCCCTATTCGACTGAGCTGAAACTTTACACGCATGTTATGAGTCACCATCACACAAACTGTATAAATTTTGGTGAATTAAGCGTTTATAGTGTTTTACAGGGGCATAAAGAAAAATACTTTATCTTTATGTTTAAAAGGGCCCAAATTTTTTTAATTGCGGTAGCATCTAAACGCCTTATTCAATTGAGCTGAAAATTTATGCGCATGCTCTAAGTCACTGTTGCACGAAGTGTAAGTTTGGTGAATCTAGCGCATATAGTTATTTTACAGGGACACAACAAAAAATTGTTTATCATTATGCTCTATGGGCTGAAATTCTTTAAAGTGCAATAGCATCTAAACGCCATATCGGATTGAGCTAAAACTTCATATACATGTTATAGATTACAGTCACATAACTATTTGAATTTTGGACTATGTAGCTCTCATAGTTGTTTTAGAGGATCACAAAGAACAATTCTTTATCAGTGTGGTTTATGGGTTCAGATTATTTAAAATGCGATAGCGTCTAAACGCCTCATCCAATTGAGCTGAAAATGTATGTGTTACAGGTCCCTGTTGCACGAACTGTATGGATTTCGGTGAGTTTAGAACTTTTAGATTTTTACAGGAACAGAATGAAATTTTTTTTATTATTATGGTCTAGGAGTCTAATTTTTTTTAAGTGCGATAGCGTCTAAATACCTTATTCAATTGTGCTGAAAATTTATACACATGCTACAGTTCACCGTTGTACGAACTGTACAGATTTTGGTGAATCTAGAACGTGCAGTTTTTTTTTTTTTTTTTTTTTTTTACAGGGACACAATGAAAAATTCCTTATTATTATGCCCTATGGGCTTATATTCGTTAAAGTGCGATGGCGTCTAAACGCTATATCCGATTGAGCTGAAAATGTCTATATGTGTTTTAAATCATTTTCACACGAGCTGTGAGAATTTTTGAGAATCTAGCACTTATAGTCTTTATGCAGGGACGCAAAGAAAAATTCTTTATCTCTGTGGCTTATGGGATCAAATTATTTGAATTCCGATAGCGTCTAAATATCTCATCCGATTAAGCTGAAAATGTATATAATTATTATAGGTCACCGTCGCATGAACTATAGATTTTAGTTAGTTTAGCATTTACACATTTTTACAGAGGCACAGCGAAAGTTTCTTTATCCTTGTGATCTATCGGCTCAAATTGTTTGAGGGACAATAGCGTCAATTTAAACAACGTACTATATGGAGAAAAATACTCATATACCCTATTGCAATTTTCTCTTTTGCATATTTAACGATTTCTCTTACTTTAATTTATTTATACAATTGTTAATTACTTAATGCTTGAAAAGTCGTGTAGAGTCACCATAGATATTTTTTTTCACCCCATATTTAAATTTAATTAGATAATGGATATTAGTTATTAAAGTATTTGGAGATATATAATATTTTTTAAGCATAAGTGTAGTGTATTGTTTAATTTCTTTTAAGTAGTAAGTGTGATTATTAAATCTAATTTATTTATATATTTATATATTTATATATTTAATTATTTATTGTATGAGGTGTTTGGGTAGATTGGGGAAAGACAATGTAGTTGTTGTCTATAATTACTGCAAAATCCTCTGTTAGTTATATGTTTATTTATTTATCTTTTGAAAAAATGTGTACTTTTGAGTATATATCAAAAATTAATCTAACTTAAAAAGAAGTATTTAAAAATTTTTGAAATAAATGTTTTTATTAACACTTTTAATTCGGCATCTTACTCCAATTTGACGGTTAGAAAATCTTTACAGTAGAACTACCTGTTCCATTACTTAACTCTCAGTAAAAATACATATTCGTAAAACTCCAGTATCCTCTTGGATTATTTCGATTATTCGTATGTTATTTTACAAAATGTTCAATTCATTTTTCTTTTCATAAATGCGTAAGCTTTTATATGAAGTTCAGATAAATGTTCCTGCATAGAACTATCGAAGGAAGAGTGTATTTCATGGTCTTTCGAGCGTACTTTATAGGTTTTACCTTAAGCTTGTTTTGTTTCAGAGAATGCGATTACTGTATTGTTTCGTGGATTTATAGATTGAATAAACCGTTATATAAGCAGTTTGAAGAATAAGGAAAAGTTATTCTCAGACTTATTCTTAAGAAATGGAATGAAATGTTCACACACGTGTATATACAGATATACGGCATTTAAAGGAAAATTATTTTAAATTTATATCAGTTACGATAAGAAATTTTATCAGTTAATGGAAATTTATAATCTTTCGATGTAAGGATATCAGCTACATATGTAAGCGTAACAAGTTTTTTAATAAACAATAATAAATAACTAATATATCAGAATTAATTTTATTCTGCATATAAATTATACATATATATATATATATATATATATATATATATATATATATATATATATATACATACATATTATTGCGAATTGCAGCTATTAAGGCTGATTTATTTGGTTTTTGGAAGCAACAGAATGAAGTTGCCCACATCAAAGTAGGGGTGGGGTAAATTTATAAATATTACGAAGAAATAACCAAGTTATCTCGATAAGTACTTTTTTCCACTTTAAATCATTCATGGGTGTGCCCTGCTTTAACTTTTTAATGTATGCAATGCAGCTATTAATATTGATTTCAAGAAGCCGTATATTGAATTTACCCACAGTCACCCTCTTCGACTACTATAACGGTGTTCGGACTTCGGGAGAAATGTATGTCTCTGCAGAGGGATTAGGTAGAGACGTCGTTAAAATAACAAATAAAATTTAAGTTTCTATCTCTGTTTTTGTAATTATAATTAAAATTTTAAAATATTCTTCTAATACACATAAAGTTTATAGCATGGACATTTTCAGTGCATAAGCCGGAATTTAGGTAACTCTGTGAAACAACAGGAAATTTAAGCGACAATAATATTAAATTGTGTTTCAAACACAAAATTAATTAAATTGCTGGTATAAAATGCGAATTTTTGACATGCGGCTTATAGGAGAGAAATTATGTAAAAAGTTTGCAGGAAAATCATTTTGTAATACAATTGCAACTTTGAATTAGTAAAATTAACTTTGATTTAGGAAAATAAATCGGAAACTTTTGTTTAAAAATAGTAATATTTTTTATTTTTCTCCAAATATCTTCTTAATCATTATATGAATGCCATCCATGAAAAATTTCCGATGTCAGTTTTAGTTATAATTCAAAACTAAAAAAAAAAAAAAAAAAAAAAAAAAAAAAAAACCTCATTGATAAACCTAACATTGAAACTACTATTGCACATTTCTCTTGCTAACTTAAGAATACAATATCTCGAGTGAAAGTAATTTGAAAACTATTTTAATATGATTCATATTTATGGTTGATGCATTTAAAATTAAATTTAAGTGGAAATATATTTCATTTCGGAAGTTAGTGTATTTTACAGAACTGAAATTAAATGACACTGTAGATTATTTTTGTGCCAATTGATATATACAGTTTAGAAGTATATTACTCAATATTCAGTGTTGCAATAAATTAATAAGAAATGTGTGGCACGGACGCTAAATTTGGAAAATTAATATTTTTCTACTATATTCACTGTAAAACAGTTGTGCAAATTCACATTTATGATTGTCCGTTCTCTCTGTAAATTATAATTTGTTAAGATTTATAATAAATTTGCCGAGATTTTCTACCTTTTGCTTAAATTAGTTTTATTATTATTATTTTCATATTATTTAAATAAAAATAATATACTATCTACCAAAAAGTATTTGGACACTTTCGAATTTAGACGTTTCATCAAATATCTTGAAAAGTTCTTTGGGAATTATATTCAAACATTGTTGGTAATGTAAAAAACATGCTATACTTAATATTTTTCAGTAAAAGTTGTGGCATGAAAAGGGAAAGGGGACCAGTAAAAAATTAAACAAAAATCAAAATATTTTGTATTACCCTGTAAAAAGTAATGCTTTAAATGCATTTTGGCTGTAGTATGTTATTATAAGACTTTTCTCATTATGCGTATAAAATTTTATGAGGCTACCACATATGTTCATGGCGATATAATGGTTTATTTAAAAAATTGGAAAAACAATTTCCAATTTTTTGATTATAACACGTAGGGTATTAGACTGAGTGCAAAGCCATATTTAGGAAGTATGGCATACTACATTGGACACAGCATACAGCAGTCACAAGGAATAAATATTAAATATCTTACGAAATACGAGCAATAATTTTTAACTACGAATGCGCAAGGTTTATAAAAATTTCATTCACATTATTTAACAGCCAAAGGCATTGAGCAACTTATATGAAAACCCAAAACAAATATCATGTAAATTGAAAACGTTACGAGAGATAGAATAAACAGAATTTAAGTTCTTCTCAAAAAAACGAAAGATGTTAGGGGTTTTTATCTATTTACAATCAGCGAAAACACTGTAATACGATTGAAGATTGATTGAATCAAAATAAAAACGTGAGTAAAACCCCTTTTAGTTTAGCTTTTATTTTGATAGAACTGAAATTCTGTCCATTCTATGTCTCGTGACGTTTTGAATTTATATGATATTTGTTTGGAGTTTTCATATTAAGTTGCTGAATACGTTTGGCTATTAAATTATGTAAATAAAGCTTTTATAAAGCTTGCGCATGCGTAGTTAAAAATTATTTAGTAAAAATGCTCTTATTTCGTAAGATATTTAATATTTTTTTCATTCTGATTGCAGTATGCTGTGTCTAATGTAGTATGCCATGTCTCCTGAAAATGACTTTGCACTTTGTGTCTAATACCCTAGTAGAGTTATAATTTAAAAAGTGGAAATTGTTTTTGAAAGAAATTTTTTAAAGAAACCGTTATATCTCTACTAATATATGTGGTATCCTCATAAAATTGTATACAGATAATAAAAAAATCCTCATCACCACATGCTACAGTCACAGCATTACCTTTTATAGGGTTATCGAAAGCATTTTGATTTTTGTTTAATTTTTTACTGATCCTCTTTTCCTCCTTTTCATGACACAACGTTTACTGAAAAATATGAAGTATAACATGTTTTTTACACTACCAAAGTTTCAAGACGATTCTTAAAGAACTTTTCAAGTTATTTAACAAAACTTCTAAATTCGAAAGTGTACAAATACTTATTGGTAGATTGTGTATATGCTGCTTCAGAAGATAAGTAATATCACTTATACACTTCCGCTATTCATTTATTTAAATAATGTTTCATATTAATGTATATATATATATATATACATGTTTTTTTTTTTTTTGTCAGGAGTAATTTTTAACAGCGCAAAGTGCAATATGTTAATAACAAAAGTACCAATTACAATAAATAAATAACTTTTGCTAAGAAAATATATATTTAATGTTCTTTTTTTTTCAATGGATTTATTTTTGCAGAAGAAAATTTCTCTTTATTTTTCTCACACAAAATTATATATATGTGTAATTTTCCCAGATAAATGGGAGCCAGCCGTACCAACGCTACATTGTATTCACTGGGGTGACTAAGTCACACCGCACGAGTTCTGCCACATAGATATTATTTAAAAGAACTTTTATCATAATATAAGTTGCTTCCATTCCATTTTTTTTTTTTTTTTTCAAATTTTCATTGTTTCTATCATTCTTCTTATTAAAATAATCATATTGTTGATTTTATGCATTCTCACCTCGAAAATAATTATAAATCATTTTTATTTCCACTGTTGCTATCTTACACTATACAGTAAGACCCCCTTAACGCTGTTTCATTTAGCGCTGTTTCGGTTTAGCGCTCTTTTATTTCCCCTGTGGATTCCCCGAAATTGCTCGCAGCAGTACGGGGATTCCCTGAAATTGTGCGTGCGCTGTTTCGCATTACGCTCTACTTTGATGGAACGTATCCCCCGCGTTAAGCGGTGTCTTACTGTATTATTCTTTCGGAGTTAAGTTCGATTCTATTGCTCTAACAGACAATGAATTTATGAAAAATTATTATGTTAAATTGTTTTTAATATTCAGATTTTTTTTTTTTTTTTTAATTCCCATTACCGATATGAATTACTTCCGTTCCATTGTTTAAAATTTTACATTGTTGCTTTTGTTCATATTATTGTATTTAATAAACAGTTGATTCAATATATTGTTACTGAAAGATAGAATTTAAAAAATTAATAGTTTTGTTTTTACTCTCTTGTACTATATCTATTTTCCTCTTTATTAGTTTCAATTTTGTTGCTCTAATAAACAATTGATTCATTTTATATTTAGGTTATTATTAATAGCTAGAACTTTATATTTATATCATCATTTATACGAATTACTACAATGTAATTATTTAAATAGGTTCATTGCTACTTTCGTTCTTATTAATATAATCCTCAGACTGTTGATTTTATACATTGTTGTTCAAAAAGTATTGTTTAAAGAATTCTTGTTCTATTGTTGTTGCCTTGCATTATATTAATTCTTTCCACCACTACATTCGATTCTGCTGTTTCAGTAAACAATTGGTTGTTATTATTTTTACTTTTTATTAACATTTAAAATTTTACATTAATCCCATTGTTGTCATGTATTACTTGTACTTGATTGTTTAAAATTTTATTGTTATTTTTCTGTTTATTATAATCATCAAACTGTTGGTTTTATACATTATTATACCAAAAATAATTTAAAAATATCTCAAGTACTGTTGTTGTTCTTTTGCACATTATTGACACTTTCCAATTTCACATTTTTCTTTCGATTCTATAGTTCAAATTAACAAATAAAATATTCATGGATATTTCTTTTTAATATTCTTGATTCTTTTCAATCCCATTGCTTATGTAAATTAATTCCCTTACATTGTCTGAATCATTCATAGTCACATTCGTTTCTTCTATTCCAGGCATGAAAATACCCATATTATAGCTATTATGTGAAAAATAACTATAAAATTATTTCTAGTTTTATTGTTTCTCTATTGTAATATATTTCTTATTCCGTTGTAACATTCCATTCTAGTTTTGTAATGAAAAAAAAAATCGTTTCTTTCATATATATTTACATTCTTAATATTAGGCAAAATTATTCTTAATCCCACTCTTGATATAAATTAATTACATTCCATTGTTTAAAATTTGTATTGTTAATATTGTTCTTATTATTTTCATCAAACTGTTGATATTTTGCGTTTTTACGCCAAGAACTATTATGAAAAGATTTCTTCTTGCCCTCATACATTACATATATTTTTTTTCGGTAATATACCCGATTTTATTGCTCTAATAAACAATTATTTTAATTTATTGTTACTTTCTTATTAATATTCATAATTTTATTTTAATCTCATTGTTGATATGAGAGTCTTTAAAATTTTATTATTACTTTTGTTCTTCTTATGAAAATCATCCAACTGCTGATTTAGTTCCTTTTTACACACACACACACACACACACATATGTATATATATATATATATATAGTGCTATTGTTGCTTTGCTGCACTATATGGTCTCTATCGTATAATTTCGATACTATTTTTCTAATAAATTATTTATTTCGTTTATTATTTCAAACTTATTTTTTAAATTACAAAAAATTATAACTATTACAAATAGAAAAAAATTAGTCCTGCATATAATTAAATAATTTTTATTTATTAAAATTTTAAAATTTTGAATTAAATTATAAAATAAAATAAAAATAAAATAAAAAGTTTAGATTGAATAATATTAAAAATAAAAAGATTGAATAGATAGAATTGAATAGATAATAGATTGAAAAATAATAATAATAATAAAAAAATCTTTTAGGTAACATCGAACCTGGGCTGCCTGCGTGACAGCCACTTGCTCTACCAAGTACGCAACTGGAGCGTTGCCTTTTTAGCGAAATAATTTGTACTCAAGAATTACAGAAACTTTAAAGTTTTTTTTTTTTTTTTTTTTTTTTTTTTTTTCTCCAGATTGTTTGGCTAGTTCGCGCTACTTCTTTAAAGTGTTGTTACCTTCATAGAATATTACAATTCTGCGTAATTTCGTCTCGATTTGAATTTTCAATGTCGTGATCTATCCTTGTTATCGATACTCTGAATTATTTTAGTCCGATATTTAATATATGTTACTTCCATTCAATTGCTTAAAGTTTTTCATTGTTGCTTTCGTCATTATTACCTTAACAATCAAGTTGTTGATTTTATTAAAACTTACTCTAAAAATAATTGTTAAAATATTTTTAATTCTTTTGTTGTTTTGTTGCAGTTAATGTTTTCTCATTGTTTACTTTTGATTCTATTACTCTAATAAGCGTTGTTTCATTTTGTACTTTCATTTTACATTAATATTGTTAATAAGAGTTTTTTTTTTTTTTTCATTGTTTAAAATTTTATTATATCACTGTAATATAATACGCTGCTTTTCCATAAATGACAGGATACTTTAGATTTCAGTCGTTTTTTGCAATATCTCAAAACGTACTAAACAGATCATCTTGAAAATTCTAGACTGTGGAGAATATGTTACGTTACGCACGATATGTTTCAGTGAAAGTTTTGCTCCGAAAGTGAAAGACGTTCCCGTAAAATACTAAAGAAAAATGAAATTGTTTGGCATCACCATGTAAAAAGTAATGCTTGAAATGCGATCTGACTACAGCATGTGATCATGGGGCTTCTTCTTATTATTTGTATAATTTTTTTATTTCACTACCACAAATAATCAGGTAAATATAACGGTTTCCATAAAAAAAAATAATAATAATTAGCTGTAATGCGCAAGTTATTAAGCCCAGTGCAGGAACCTCACATACTATATTAGATACATCATACTACAATCAGAATGAAATATATATACATATATTGAATATCTAATGAAGTATAAACACTTCACAAAATAATTTTTAAATGCATATGCGCATAATTTAGCGAAATTTTATTTACATAATTTATTAGCCAAATGTATTGAGCTGCTTATATAAAAATCCTAAACAAATATAATGTAAACTCAAAAAATTGTTTACGATAGAATGAACTGAATTACAGCTGTTCCAAAAATAAGAAAATGGTAAGGGGGTTTTCTCAATATTTATTTACAATAATCTAAAACTGTGTTACCATTCATTAAATCAAAATAAAAATGTTAGTAAAACCATTTATAGATTAGCATTTTCTCGAGGCAAACTGAATTCAACTCATTCTATTGAGTATAACTTTTTGAATTTACTCGATACTTGTTTGGGGTTTTTATATAACTAGCTCAATACATTTGACTACTAAATTATCCAAGTGAAATTTCGCTAAATTTCATGCATGCGCAGTTAAAAGTTATTTCGTAAAAATGCTCATATTTCATTAGATGTTTAATATTTTTTCATTGTGTATGCAGTATGATATGTCTAATAATATTTGTCAAGATACCTGAGAGTTGCTTTGCACTGGTTTTAATACCTTGCGTGTTATAAATAAAACATGACTTTATTTTTTTTCAATGTTTTAAAGAAACCATTATTTTCCCCTGCTTATATGCGGTAGAGACATAAAAATTTATACGGATAATTAGAAAGTGTCCCACAATCAAATTCTGCCGCTAGATTGTATTTCAAGCAATACCTTTTAGAGGGTGATGCGTTCATTATTTATTTATTTATTTATTATTTTTTTACTGGCCCTCGTTTCACTTTCAGGACAAAACTTTCACTAAAATATATGAGGTATAACATGTTATTCCCACTTCTGAAGTTCCAAGAGGATTTGTCTAGTACATTTTGAGATATTTCAAAGAACGTCTAAAATCGAAAGTGCCTTGTCATTTATGGAAAGCTGATGTTTTAGTTCCTTTCATTCGTTGTTACATTTTTATCTATAACTTTACTTAATATCTATAAATTTATTTTAATCCCATTTTTGGTATGGTTTACTTCTTTCTTCTTCTTTTTTAACGTTATTGTTACTTTTGACATTATTTTTGTAATTAAAAAAGGCATTTTATTATACATTGTTACTCCAAAAATAATTGTTAATTTATTTCTAGTAGTCTTGTGCTCTCTTGCACTACAATTACTCTTTCTATTTTTAAACTTGAGTATATTGCTCTTATAAATAATTCATTAGTTTCATTCATTTTTATGATATTTATGAAGTAAAATTTTTATTAAAATTTTTTTCTTCATAAATAAATGTAAAAATATTTCTAGTTCTATGCTCTATCGCACTATACTTATTCTTTCTGTCTCTACAATCGATTAAATTTTTATAATAAGCAATTAGTTTGTTTGATTTATTTGTACTTTTTTTTCCTTTTACAGAAATATTTTTAATTGCATTTTTATTGTGAATTATTTTCATTTTATTGTTTAAAATTTCTCATTGTTGCTTTCGATCTTATTTTTATAATTATCGACTAGTCGAATTTACACATTGTTACTCGAAAAATAATTTTTAAATGATTTCTAGTTATATTATTACTCTCTTGCTCTGTATTGAGATTATTTCCGTTCTTACTTTTGATTATGTTACTATAATAAACAATATTTTATTTATTGATACGTTACTATTAATAGTCAGAATTCTCCTCAATCTCATTGTTGATATGAGTTAGTCCCATTCTATTGCTTAAAAGTTTTTATAAATAATTTAGTTCTAACTATTATAAACACCAAGCAATTGGATTTATACATTGTTATATGAATAGTAGTTGAAAAAAAAAATATATATATATTTCTAGTTCTAACGATTTTCTCTTAGATTTTTACTAATAGTCCGATTTGTTTTTAATCCCATTACGGATATGAGTTATTTCCTTACTATTGTTTAAAAGTTTTCATTGTTACTTTCGTTGTTATTATTTTGATAATCAAACCGTGAATTTTATATTTTGTTACTCGAAAAGTAATTGTAAATCTCTTGTAGTTTTATTGTTGCTATTTTGCAATACATTGGTTTTTTCCATTATTACTTTCGGTTATTTTGCTCTAATAAAAAATTGAAAAAATTCATTGTTATGTTCGTAGAAATGTTAAGAACTATTTTTATTTCCATTGTTGATATTATTTACTTCCATTGTTATGTTCTTATTAAAAGTTTGATTTTTTTTTTTTTTTTTTTTTTACCATTGTTAATAGAATTACTTTCATTCCACTGTTTACAATTTTTCATTGACACCTTCGTTCTTATTAATTTAATCATTATGTTGTTACTCGAAAAATAATTGTTAGAATTTTGTAGTTCTATTGTAAGTCTTTTGCACTATACTGAATTTTTCCATTGTTACTATCGATTCTGTTGCTCTAGTAAGCAATTGAATATTTCATTGTTGTAACTATTTAAATACTCAGAATTATTTTTATTTTCATTGTCGATATTAATTACTTCCTTTACATTGTTTAAATATTTCATTGTTTCCTTCTTTTCTCGTATTTTAATTATATATCAAATTAATGATAATTTTTAAAAAGTTATTCATTATTCTTTAATATTAGACTGCTTTTTGTTTAATATTTGACACTTATTTTAAGATAAAACCAATCGAATGAAATCGTTTTTTGAATCCTTGCAACGTAATATCTTTAAATTAAGTAATTTGGTGTCTTCACAAAAAATGAACAGTTTTTAGAGCTCTTTTGAAAAAGTATAACATCTATGGAGTATCTTTTAAAAAAATTCATCACTTTTTGCTAAAAAAAGTGGCCAACTTTCTTCACCAAAGTAGTTAAATCTAGACCAATGCCAAATAGAAGTGGTTTGCCCGTATGTGTTCCACTGACAGGCTCTTTGCCTTATTTATATAGATTTTGTTACATAAGGAGTATTTGTAAAATAATTTCTAGAATTATTGTTGTTATGTTGCACTACGTTGATTCTTTCCTTCGTTATTTTTAATTCTAATTCTCTAATAAAGTGTTGGTTCATTCTTTGTAATTATTAATATTTAGAATTTTTTTAAATGAAATATATGATATTGGTTACTTTCGTTATTAATATAATAGCCATCAATAAAATGGTTTTATATATTGTTAATCCTAAATTAGGGAGCGTCCTGGATAAGAATGAGATTAATACTTTCGCTCCGCATGAGACAATTTACAAAAATGTGCAAATTCTACAGGATGCCATGGACGCTCAATACGTACAAAACAAAATCAATTTTAATCTAATGTTAGGAACAGTTCAACAATGGCACCTCGTTTAACAAAATCTGTTACGAATGAAATTGTACGTTTTTATCATTATGATGCTAATCATAGCAAAATTGCTGTCTTTAAACATTTCAAAAAATAGCCAATTATCTACAGCAACAATTTACGGAGTGTTAAAGCAACAAAATAAACAGCGACATGTTGGTACCGATCAATGTTTTGGAAAAGCAGTCCGAAGAAGAAGCCAAAAGCTTACGAAAATGGTTAAATGGAAATCTTTTGCACTTGACATTCTAGCCGTCAAGTTGCTTGAAAATTGAATATATATCAAGCAACTATTCACCTACTTAAGAAAGATCACGATTTAAGACCTTATTAAAAAATATATATATAAAAATATAAAAACAAAAAAATATAAAAATGGGCAAGATTTTCGAGCAAAGAAAAATGTTCGTAAAATTTATAACAAAATGGTTCTATCTTGAGACGGCCAGAAACTCATCATAGTATCATCTGAGCGATATTGTAGGTTTGGCCCATAGCTCTGTAGTGGTACTAAATATTATCATGTACAGTCGGTAACAAAAGTGTCCGAACACTAGCAAAAATTCTTATGTAAAAAAAGTACACGTTTTACAGTTTTGTTAAATAAATCCTTGTCGAATCCTATTCTTAGTCAGTCTAAGAACACGATTCGATAAGGATTTATTTAACAGAACCGTATGAAGTGTACTTTTTTTACATGGGAATTTTTGCTAGTGTTCGCACACTTCTGTTACCGACTGTAACTAATTCTAACTCTGTCGCTATGCAATTTAGGACAAAACGTAAGAAAATGTCCCCAGAAAAGTAATAGTAGGACATGCCAGAAACGAAGATGATTTTGTTTCTAATCCAGTCTTTTTCAGGGAATAGTAAATGGTTTTTTTTATTTAAATCAGTGAATTATTATTATTACTTTTTAACATTATCAAAATGAAGATAGTTTGTTTTGACCGGATCTAGCTACCAGCAATTATGCGAAAGATGATGTTGATTACTTTACACCGAGAAAATTGAGTTTGTGTCTAAGTTGGATAATGCCCCCAACGTGTCCCAAGCTAAGTGTATTGAAAAGTTTTAGGGCATTATTAAAAGCATATACTCCAACGTAAAAATGGTCCTTAAAAATTTCTTAAAGTTCAAGAGGATTTACTTTAAAATATTGAAATCAATTTCTAAAGAAACGGTACAAGTATGCTTGTGGAGAGCTAGAAGAAATTTTTGTAAACTAGGCTTAAAATTAGATTACACAGCTATTTAGGTATGGACTTTGAAAAAGAACCTATTGAATAATATTCTGGTCTAAGTTTAATTTGATTTGTAGCTTTAATATTAATTAATATCGAAATTAACTGTTTCTCGGCCGGGATGCTCCTTAAATTTGAAAGATTTTGTAGCTTTTTTATGGCTGTTTTGTCCTATAATGGTTCTTTCCTTTGCTAATTACGATTAAATGATCAAATAAACAATTACATTATTCATTCTTAAGTTCATTTAAGTATTCAGAATTCATTTAAAAGCCATTGTTTATGTTATTCTAATCTATTCAGTTGTCAAAATGTTTTATTGCTTCCTTCGTTCCCATTGCTCCAAACATTAAGCTAGTTATTTTATGTATGTTTTTACATGAAAAATTGTAAGATACCTTTCGTGATCCTTTCCTTCATGCATTTTATTTCATTGCTTCAATATACCATTAGTTTGTTTCATTTACTGTTTTGTTTTCATTAATATTTCGAATTCTTTCTAATCCCATTGTTGATATGAATTACTAGTATTCTATTATTTATTTATTTATTCATTTTTTGTTACAATTGTTTTTCTTCTTATTATATTATCTAGGCTTCGAACTCATGCAATGATACTCGAAAAATAATTGTTAAAAAATTCTTCTATAGTTGCTATCTTGGAGTATATTAATTTTTTCTATCGTCCATTTCAATTCTATTGCCCTAATAAAAAATATTATTAATTGTTAGGTTAGTTTTAATATTCAAAATTCCTTTTGATGCTACTATTTGTGTGAGTTGCTTTTGTTTTATTGTCTTAAATTTTTCATTGTTACCTCTGTTTCTAATATGACAATCATTAAACAATTTATCTTATACACTATTACACCAAAATTAATTGTAAAATATTTCTAGGTCTACTATTTCTATCTTGCACTATATTTATTCTTTCCATTGTTACATTCCATTGTTGTAATGCACACATGATCTGTTTCATTTATTGTTACATTCTTACTAATAGTCAGAATTATTTTTAATCCCATTGTTGATATGAGTTAGTTCCATTCCATTGTTTAAAAGTTTTCATTGTTACTTTCTTTCTTATTATTATAACCAAGAACCGTTGATCTTATACAAAGTTACTCGAAAAATATTTTTTAAATTTCTTAGTTCTATTTTTGCTCTTTCGCACAGTATTCGTTTATTTCTGTCGTTAATTTCCATGATTTTGCTCTCATAAAAAATTGAATAATTTGCTACATTTACACCGTGACCAATAAGTTCTCATACAACTTTTGAATCACGTTAAAAAGTTGTACATATGTGTTACTGTAGTCCCAATTATTTTGCAGGCAATTTAGTGTAAGGTATAAAGCTATTGCAAAAGTGTAAATGTTGTAGCAATTATATTTTTTTTTTAATTAGGTAGAATGAAGAAATTGAGAGAAATTGCGATAAATAAATTCGTCAAAGAAGAGCAGCCGGTGATTTTCAGAGGCTTGAAAGCCCTGGGGGGGAAGAGACATTTCATTTACAGAATTAACAGAAGGTATAATAAGACGTTCTCTGTCGATGACAGAAAAAGAACTGGCAGACCGAGGTCCGTTCGGACAAAAGAGGCTGCGAAAAGGGTCAGGGAAAGAATACGAAAAAATGGACAAAGATCTGCTAGAAAACTAGCACGAGAGCTCAAAATATCGAAGGGGTCAATGTTAAACATCCTGAAAAAGGAACTTGGGTGCAAAGTTTATAGAAATCGTAAAATTCACGGAGTTTTGGAGTCTGCTAAGATAAAAGGGAAACAAAGGGTGGAAGAAATTCTTGCTTGGCACGCTGGGGATGAATTTGTTTTTTCAGACGAGAAACTATTCAGTTTACAGCAAAGTCTCAACCCCAAAAATGACAGAGTATGGTCAGTTTCTATTGATAACCTCCCTGAGTGCCAACATTACTTTCCGCGTTATCAAAATGCTTCGCCTCTGATGGTCTGGGCCGCTATTTCCAAAAGAGGAAAACTCTCGTTAGTCTACGTTGATAAGGGGTTAAAAATCAATGCCCAATATTATAAAACTGAGGTTTTGGAAAAGGTTTTACTCCCAAATGTCCAGAGTATGTATGGGGCGGAATATTTCTGCTTCCAACAAGATTGTGCCCCTTCTCATATCGCACGTGTTTTTCAGGAGTGGTGCAGTCAAAATTTAGCTGACTTTTTTCCAAAGAACGAATGGCTGCCCAACTCCCCCAATATGAACCCGCTTCATTATTTTGCGTGGTCATATATGCTCTCCCAACTGAATAACTAGAAAATCACCGATTTGAGCAAATTAAAAAATGTAATTCAAAAGATATGGTAGGAAATGTCAATGGAAGCCGTGCGTGCCGCATGTGACGGATTTGAAAAGAGACTTAACCTCGTTAAGAAACTAAAAGGCGGAATTATTCCAAAGGATTTATTGTAAACATACTCAATGATTGCTACTTTAATTTGATGCAAAAAGTTTTTGTATGATTTATTTTGTGTTACTGTAATAAAAATTTGAAAGTGTATGAGAACTTATTGGTCACGGTGTATTTAAATATTCTGATTCATTTTTCTTCCCAATTTTGATATGAGTTACTTCTATTCCATTGTTTAAAACTTTTTTTTTCTCCTGTTATCTTCGTTTCTAGTATTCTAATTAGCAAACTATTTATTCTATATTGTGTTATAGAAAAAGTAATTGTAAAATTATTTCTAGATCTATTGTTGCTATATTGCACAACGTTGATTATGTCCATCATTACTCTCAATTTTCTCGCTTTAATAAACAATTGGCTTATTCATTGTAAGGTTCTTATATTTAGAATTATATTTTATTTCAATTGTTGATATAGGTTACTTCCATTTCATTGTTTAAAATTTTTCATTATTACATTCGTTCTTCTTAATATAATCATTGCAACATTAATTTTTATAATGTTACTCTAGAAATACCTGTTACAGAATTCTAGTTCTATTGTTGCTATTTTGCACTATATCGATACCTTTCGTTGTTATTTTTTATTCTATAGCAGCAATCAACAATTGAATAAGGAATTACGTACTCTTGTTGATATAGGTTACTTCCATTTCACTGTTTAAAATTTTTCATTATTACATTAGTTCTTCTTAATATAATCTTTGAAACATTAATTTTTATAATGTTACTGTTATAATATTGTTAATAATAATAATAATAATATTAGAAAATATTGTTATTATTATTGTTTATTCCCACTGTTCATTGCTTTCATTCCATTGTCTTAAATTTATCATTTTTATCATTGTTCCTAGTATCCCATTCACTAAACAATATATATATATATATATATATATATATATATTTTACCCCATAAATAAATGTGAAAATATTTCTAGCTCCATTGTTGCTGTCTTGCATTTTGCTTTTTTCTGCCTTAAAATATATTACATTGCTCCAAGAAGCAATTAGTTCATTTGATTTATTTTTACCTTCCTCTTAATTATTCAGAAACATTGTTAATCCCGATATTGTTATGTTATAGATTTTATAGTTTCAAGTTTCTCATTGTTGCTTTCGTTTTTATTATTATAATTATCGAACAATTGATTTTATATATTGTTACTCGAAAAATAATTTTCAAAGTACTTCTAGTCACACTATTCCATACGTTTCCAGGACTATATTGATTATTTCTGTAGTTACTTTCGATTCTATTACTGTATAATAAACGATTGGTTTGTTTCGTTTATTGTTACGTTATAATTAGCATGGTTTGTTTCATTTATTGTTACTTTATTATTAATAATCAGAATTCTATTCCATTTTTGGCATATTCCCATTTTATTGCTTTAATATTTACATAGTTATTTTCATTCTTGTTATTATAATCATCGATCGATTGTTTTTATAATTTGTTACAGGAAAATTAATTGCGTAAATATTGCTTTTTCTATCATTTTTCTCTTGTACGATATTTCTTCTTTTCATTGTTGCATTTGAATTCGTTGTTTTAATATACAGTTGCTTAATTTCATTCATTGTTACGTTTTTACTAATAGCCCGAATTCTTTTTAATCTCATTGTTGATATTAGTTAGCTTTATTCCATTGTTTAAAATTTTTCATTGCGGCATTTTAATTATTTTATCGAACTGTTGATTTTGTGCATTGTTACTCGAAAAATAATTGTTAAAGTTTTGTAGTTCTATGGTTGCGCCTTTTCACTATATTGACTCTTTCCATTGTTACTTTCGATTCTATTCGTCTAATAAAAAGGCTGGTTCATTCATTGTTATTTTCTTATCAGTATTTATAATTTTATTTTAATAAAATTGTTAATATGAGTTACCTCCATTTAACTGTAAAATTTTAACACTACATTCTTTATTAATATTATTGTCATCGAAAAAACGGTAACACCAAAAATAAATTTACACAGCTCTTTCTTTACTTATTTATTTTATTTTGTTGCTATCTTCCACTATATTGGTTCTTTACATCGTTAATTACGATTCTATTGCGCTAATGAAAATTGAATTTTACATTGTTACGTTCTTTTAAATTTTTAAAATTCCTTTAAATCTCATTGTTTACGTGAGTTTCATCAATTATGTTGTCTAAAATGTTTCATTGTTAGCTTTGTTCTCATTTTTTTTTTTTTTTTCAAAAATAAAGCTATTTATTTCATGTATTTTAACATAAATAAAAAGTGTAAAAGGATATCTAGTTCCAATGTTGCTCTCATTATTCTTTGTCTCGTTACATTAGATTATATTGTTTTATTTATTTATTTATTTATTTATTTTTGTTTATTTTTATTTATTTATTTATTTATTTATTTATTTATTTATTTTTCGTTTACTGATTTTTTTTTTTAATACTCCCGAATCTCTTTTTCATCCCATTCTTGAGTTACTCCATTTCATTATTTAAAAATTTTCATTGTTACATTTATTCTTATTGCTATAAAATTAAAGTTTGTAATTTATAGATTTACACACGAATAATAATTGCTAAATGATTCTAGTTCGATAGTCTTTCTCGGACTATATTGGCTCTTTCAATCGTAATTTCGATTCTATTGCTGTATTAATTCATTGAATTATTAATTTTTATGTTCTTTTTTATTATTTAAAATTGTTTTTGATACCACCGTTTATGTGAGTTACTTCCATTTCATTATCTTAAATTTGTCATTGCTTCGTTTGTTTCTATTATTTCAATCATTAAACTTTTTTTTTCCCCAAAATAATTAATTTAAAAAAATATTTTTGTTCTAATGGTGTTATATCTTGTACTATATTTGTTCTATCCATTGTTCATTCGATTATTGTACTATACAGTTGGTTTGTTTCATGATTGTTGATATAAGGTACCTTAATAATTGATAAGAGTTACTTCCATTCCTTTGTTTTAAATTTTTTATTGTTAATTTCGTTCTTCTTATAAAAATAATCGAAACGTTGATTTCATTCATTATTACCTGAAAAATAATTGTTAAACATTATTGTACTATACAGTTGGTTTGTTTCATGATTGTTGATATAAGGTACCTTAATAATTGATATGAGTTACTCCCATTCCTTTGTTTTAAATTTTTTATTGTTAATTTCGTTCTTCTTATAATAATCATCGAAACGTTGATTTCATTCATTATTACTTGAAAAATAATTGTTAGAGATTTATTGTTGCTCTTTTGCATTATAGTGATCATTTCCATCGTTATTTTCGATTCTATTGCTCAAATAAATAATTGAATTATTCATTGTTATGTTTATTTAAATATTCAGAATTATTTTAATTATATTGTTGATATGAGTTATTTCGATTTCATTGTTTAAAATTTCTGATTGTTATTTTCATTCTTATAATTATAATTATCAAATATTCGTTCTTCTTATTATAATTTACGAAACTTTGTCATGTATTTTAAAAGAAACTAGACAAACATAAAAATGGAAAGTGTTTTTATTGTTTTGGACTGATATTTTATAAGTACGGTTCAGAACAACATGGGTGTTCTTTCAGTATTATTTAAAAACGATTTATTGCTAGTTGAATCTTATTAGTAACGATCTAGTTTTTGATTATCACCTAATATTGGAGATAAATCCGTACACTCTGATTTTACGATGCAATCTTTTATTTAGTAAAATATCTTTAGCCGAAGGTGTCGAGCTATTTTAGTAAAAGACTAACACAATTACATACAACTTAAATAATGAAGCTTGGAATATGCATTCAAAAAACACGTTCGTTAAATAGCACATTATTAAAACTTCTTATTCTTTTTTAAGCTTTTATACTCCGTTGATTCCTTTTACACCAGTAGCCGAAAGCTTCTGTTTTCGAAGCTAGAAGACGGAAAATACCGGGTTTAATTTCTGATCGTGTCATTAGACCTAGCTGTTCCGATTTTTCTGTGGTATTCTCCAAATTTCGGGTGACTCCATGCTAAGACCGTTAGAAAGACTACAACAGAAGTCATGTCTCATTAGTTCTATGTGCCTGATGCATACAGATGGCATTAACCGCAAGAAAATACCAAAATCGCTCTCCTAGGCTGACATTGCATAATCCGAAAAGAAAACTGTCTCCATTATTAGGCGTTTCTCTAAAACAATACTTTATATTTAAAAAAAAAAAAAAAAAGGAGAAGAAGAATTTGTATTATTTGTGCTTATTAGTGAAGGTGTATATATGCACTTGTGGTATTTTATTTATTGCATCGATAATTGAGATTAAATTTGAAGTTATATAAATATAGATATATATAATAATTGGCTAAAAACCACAAAGGGAAATATTAAAAGAAGGATCTAAATGGAGTTGCAGAGAAGTTATGTTAAAGGAATTAATGAGTGCTAAATGTTAATTATATTATAAATAAAAGTATTTTACAAATAACTTAACAACACTCTTATCTTTTTTATTATTATTATCAGTAGCATATAACAAATCTCATAATATATTTAAAAAAATCTAAAATCTGAAAACAATAACTCAAAAAATATGCTGACTTTTAAATAAGAAAATTAATTAGCATTACAGTTCTGTAAATTTAATTTACTTCTTAATTTATACAAACGGGGAAAAAATGTGATACAAGAAATTTAGAACATTTTATATAATATTACACATGCATTAATGATATGTGTAATAACTTATAAAATTTTAAACGATAAATTTTTATAACAGTCTTACAAATTATTTTTCCTGTTTTTTTAATATAAATTTGTAATTATATTTTGCAATATCCATTCTGTTTCATACTGCCTTTTAATTAAATGTGAATAAGAAACTGCAGCTATTCTTTTAAATACAACTTATTCTTTTTTTTTTTTTTTCGATAAAAGAAAAAAATCGTATTTTTCAGACAAAATACTTCAAAAAAGTCTCATATAAAATTCTATGAACAGAAAGATGCTATTTCCCAATATATTATGATACAGTGTAAAATAAATAAACAGAAGAACATTATACTTTATTATGAAAAATTTCCTTGTCTATGTAAATTACGATTACAAAACATGAACACTTTCTTATCCCAAACTGTACCTTTGGAGATGAAAATGGGCGAATATATGGCTCCAGGGAAAAAGGATGTGGAAATCATGTGACTTTTTATATAACAAAGCAGTTTTCTTTTAAGAAAATTTTGTACTCTTCTGTTGAAGGAGACTCTAATGAAAATCCCTTAACAACGTTTAGGTATTTTTATTTATCTTCTTACAAAAAGAGCAGTATTCTACTGAAATTAGCAAATATTTTAACAGATAATAATAATTTTCTTAAGTTTTTACAACAATTATATAAAATGTATAAACTTTTTTTTTTTTTGTTGTTGTTGTTGCTGTTAGATTGCTGAAAATATTTCCATAAATATAAAAAAGAAAAATTTAAAATAAAAGTGTGTTTAAGTGTTTCTTATAAAAGACCATCAAAAAGTAAAAATTTAATATCTACAGAAAATAATACTGTGCTTGAAAGCGGCGAATAACTGCTTTTTTCATTAAAAAAAATCGTTATGGTTTATATATGTAGTATATACATGTAAAAATATTTTCTTGCGTAAAAAAAAAAAAAAAAAAAAAAAAAAAACTATTTTCAGAATGTAATGCTGTAATCATTTTATGAGCTCAGGTGATTTTTATTGTATTTAAAAAAATAAATAGATAGATAAACTATTTACTTTTAAATTATATTAAGCACATTTATTAATTTATGAATTTATTGATAACATAACATATACATCAGATTTGTATGCGTGACTCTCGAAGCTCGCTTGTAAATCCTCATCAGATAAATACAAATACAGATGACAGAACTACAGTATGAAGAACCGGAAAAACACCAAGGGCCACACGGGAATCGAACCCGCTCTCCTACGCTCGAAAGCGATTAGCAGTGTGGTGACACAACCACTTGGCCACGGAGTGCCCATATTAAGCACATTATGCATATAAACACACAATGCACACAATGCACATTAGCACACGATAGCAATCTAATCACTTAAAGCTGAAATCGCCCTTTCTTCCTTGGCATGAAATTTTATGGGGGTTTTGTTGTTTCGTATTATAAAAATATCTCATTCAAAAATGAAATCTTTTGAATTCTGATTTCTGAATATTACTCTTTGAACATGTCTTCTTTTAACTTAGTGAACAATTAAAAAATAATAATTTAATTTAAATATTTTATTTCATTACGTAAACTTAACACTCTAATTTTCAATCTCTAAAAAAAATAATTAAATTTACTTAAAATATTGATCACTAAGATAAAAGGCAACATGTTCAAAAAGTGTAATTCAAAATACTGAATTCAAAAACTTTATTTTTCAATGTGATAGCTTTATAATATGATATAACAAGAACACTATCGGATAACATAGATTTAGAGAAAATTTTAATTTAACTAATGTGGGGCCTTAACTTTACAACAAATCATAAAAAATAAAAGCAAACAACATGATATTGTTGCGTACGCGGGGTTCGTGAATTGTCTGAGAATGAAAGATGAATCTTACACAGGCTTAAAAGATTATTTACTGAAAATTCCAGAAAAATACATGTCTATAAACCAAGTCTTAACTTCAGATTCACCAGAAAACAGCTTAAATAACAGATGGCAATACAAAATTTACAGTACGAACTGTAGCATAGCATTAACACACACAAAGGATTTAGTCAAAGACGCTCAGTGCTTCTTTACGCAGCAATCAATGTCAGATGCTCTTATTCACCAATAACTTCAACTCACGGTTGAACATGAAAATGTGAAAAGCGTATAAAGGCGGAGTGCAAATTTTCAGCAAATTTTGACGTGCTATTGCTGCCATCTAGCGGTATAGTTATTTTCAGACTTTTTAGGTGAAAGAAACCAATAAAAGATTATATGAAATCCTCGACACTAGATGGCAGAAACAGTGTGTCGAATTTTGCTGCAAAGCTGTACCCTGCCTTTAGATGCTTTTTAAGTTTTTGAGTTGAACCGGCAGTTGAAGTTAATGGTGAATATAGCCATTGGCAAAACTAACCGACCTGGGCATCTATTCTCCGACCAGACTATACCTCAGTTCCGACTGTGGCAGTCGTTATTTTGATCATGTGACGTCACATTTCGACTTTTGATTTGACGACTGCCGTTGTTTAAGGACGGTCGCTATGGCAGTCGGATCGGAGAATAGATACCCTAGTCCTTAAATAACCGCTTATAAAATGGAGAATGTTCCAGAAACTTCGATACGAATCAAGTTAGAGATTAGATATTTGGTACATCGATAATAAGGATTTTTCTCGACAATGTCACCAAGGAGCGAAAATGTTGCCAAGTTGGGACTAAAACCATCCTGCATTAATGAGATTTCTAACGGGTTTTTAAGGGAAAATAAGCTATTTTAACGCGAAAACAAGCTAGAAATGCTGAAAATTAACATTATATAATTTGATTAAGACTCTTTGAAGTATTTTATATAGAAATAATAACTCTTATTTACAAATTCGTAACAACACATAGCATAAATAAATCTAAACATAAGCAAAAAAAAAAAGTGCATTTATGTTATCACGTTACATTCGTTTCCGTCATCGCACTTCGTGGAATGTTAAGCTTAAATACCTTTACATTGAAATCATTGATATACGTTTGTGCAGAATATTTATTTAGAAAAAAAAAATATATATATATTGTTATTTCAGTTTTAGGTGTGTTTACGAAAAAAATTGTATGTAAATAATTAAAAACTACTATTTAAATAAATTTTCCATGAAAAATAAATATCTTAATATTCTCTTTTAAAGCATTAAAATTAAAAAGTTAAGCTAAACTAATTGTTGAAAGTAATTAAACAATTCCATTGATGTATTTAAAAAAGTATTTTATATATACATGTAAAATTAAGATCTGTTTTGTTATAGTATTTATAAATTATTTAGAAAATAATCAATAAAACATTTATTGCCGTTCGGCATTTATTGCCAAAAATTCATAATCAAATTGGAACTATATATCAGTTTTACACAGAGTTTTACAGCTAATCAATGGTTAAAATACATCAAAATATTTATAAATGAAGTAATTCTGTTCACTACAAAAATGATAAATTTTTTGATTATTTTTAAAAGATTAAAGTAGTTTGATCTATTACAGCGATATTTCATTTTGGAAGCTATTGAAATATTCTAAACTCACGCTTTTAAGTTGAAAATTCCAATTCAGAAAGTTGTGTATTGAATCACTTTTTATTGAACTTGTTACAAATTAGAAAATTGCGTGTTAGATATTCAGTTAAATAAAATGAATGCGGCTCTTCACAAGCATTTTTATAGAACATGAATTTGTATTTGAAATTGCAATTTTCAATATAAATATTTTTTTCCCTATTTGCTTTTCACGATAAAAAAAAATATTTTAAAAACTCTTTGTAGATTGTAAAACGGGAAAAAAGCTGTCGCAATCTTTTTAAACTTCTAAAATGCGTATCTTTTAAATCGGAATTTTTTTCTTTAAACATAGCAAATAATTAAATCTTTAAAATTTTTATGTGAAAATCAGTTATAATGATAAAATAAAACTCGCACAAAAATATGGAAGATTGTGACCCGTGTAATTGACCAACAGTTAAATATTTCCTGTCTTATAGCACGTTTTTTCTCATGGCATCTTGAGGATGCCTTGGTGAACACACGACCGCTCTGGACATCCTGAATATGTTCTACGAGGATTCTTCGCTTTAAGTGCCTACGCACACTTGGTGCTGCGGTAACTTGCCTAGTAGAACTTTAACTGTCATAGAAGATAAAATTGTTTAAACCACTTGGACATAATATTTTCGAAAATGCGCAACATTTTTTTGTATTAAATGTAATTTTGCGCAACTTCTTGTGACCATATACTGAAGTTGGTGAAACTCAAAAAAAAAAAAAAAAAAAAAAAAAAAGAATGCTTGTAAAAATATCTCCATTATATTCTGTGATTCTTTGAAGATAAATTTCCTTTTGGATTTGTTCTAGTGTTAAGCTAGGTCACAAAAATTTCCTTTTTGTCTTGGTATAGCCTCATTATTAGGCTAAGTGAAATAAGTCAAATACACTTTGTGAAAGGGCAAAAACATGGCTTAAGCGTGTTTGGAAGTACACTGAATTTACAATATTATTTAAAAATATCATATGTTTATTTTTATGCAGATGCGCTATTTCTTAGTCACCAAAAAGTCTTTGATAACAAATATATTATTACTATTATTATTATTATTATTATTTTGGTACTTTCAAGACAAATATATAACAGTGGTGTCAATAATATCCGCATAATTTAAGAGAAGTAAAACGTTTCTATGTACTTTATTTATTTATTTATTTTTACATGCTTAAAGTGTTAGCAAATGTAATTTTTATAAATACCCGGATACTTAATATTAATTTCAATAAATGTTAATATGTTTTATTTCTTAACTTAATATTTATAATAGCATTTTTTTTAAACTTCAGATTTCCGGATTTCAATTTTATCCCACTTTACAAATACAGTCTGTGTGTTGTTGTATTTGTCGTATGCCACTCGGAAATTCCGAGCCCCGGTAGTGGAACTATCCGGATTTAAGGCAAGAGAGGTGCGCCTTCCGTTTTTAAGAACGCCACTTAGGGAGGAAGAACAACTTTAGCTCTAGAAACTGGTGAAAGATGGCAGCACAGGACAAACACCAGGAACTCGAATTGTAATCCGGATCAGGGACGAGTTAAACACATGTTCCGGTACCCCCAGAGGTATAATTTTTGATGGAAACTTGAAGGACTTTGCGACTACGACGGACTTTAACGTGCACCAGTCGCCATTAGCGTACACGACGGTCTTCAGCTGGCTCGAGGACCCAAACCACAATTTTTCGATCATGAACTCGCTGCTCTTACAGACCAGGGTACCGCGGGCTATAGTCTGTGTGTTGTCATGATGAAATTATGTATATGTTGTGTATGGGTCACGTTAAAGAAATATAAATCTACATTTTACATAATAAATTATATAAAATGGAAAGCCAAAAAAAAAAAAAAAAAAAAAAAAAGGATTGCATATTAATTTACATGAAAATGTAGGGAAATTATAGCATCTGAATAAATAAATGAATGAGAAGTATTCTATTTAATTAATGATTTAAAAATACATTTTTAAATTATTAAAATTATTAAATTTTAAATTTAATTAAAAGTCATAATCATTAACTTTAATTATAATATTAATAATTACTAGAATATAACTATAAATTTCTTTTAATTGCAGCTTTATTAAAACAGAGCAATTGTTGTTAAAACCGTGTTAATAGATCTCGCTAACATATGTTACAAAAATATAATGTTCAGTAGATGTTAATGTATAGTCAACTGAACAATCCTATATCTTAAATAATAACAGCGTCACCTGTGTCCGAAAAACACACAAATTGAATAAGCATATGTTTGTATAGTATATATATATATATATATATATATATATATATATATATATCTGTATATATATATAAATTACGTGTCACGATGTTTGTCCGGAATAAACTCCTAAACTAATGAACCGATTTTAATGAAATTTTGCACACTGTGTGCAGTTTGGTCCAACTTGAGAGATAGGATAGTTTTTATCTCAATTTATTGTCACAATATTGTTTTATTGCAATTATTTGTTAATTATAGACCTTTGTTACAGTTGCTCCAAAATATCAGTGAGTTCCATAAGTTTAATTGTTGCCAAAATAAATAAATAAATAAATAATTACGAGTTAATTTTCTTTCGGCATAAAAGTAAATACATTTAATCAAACGTGAACGTTAAAAAATTATATAAAGTTAAATTATACATCTCACGAAAACAGACGTCATAATCAATTTAAAGGTTTTATTCGCATTGATAAAGTATGTAGTTATACACAAGCGAAGTGTGACGTCACTGACCGTCTTAAAATCAAGAAAAAGATTTCTTATGTTAATCGCCCATTGTATTTTTTGTAAAAAATTATTAAAAAACGAGGAAAATTATTTCCGGATTTTAATCCCCATATTTTTGTATAGATATGTATTATTTATCATGTGCATACATTAGACTGAGTTATTTTGCTGTCAAATTGACAAAATTTTAATTTTAAATTTCAAAGCTCTGTCGTCCTTGGAGTTTTTCGTATTTGGCGATCAAAACCGTAACACGAAAATATACAAGCTAGATGTATATTTTCGTAACATGTATTGAGCGAAATATTGTTTCATATTATTCATTACTCTCTTAATATAAGTTGTTAAAATAACCATGATTTTTGAAAGGAATTAAATGTGTGCGCCAGATAATTTGGCGATATTTTTTTTCCGCCAAGGATGATAGATATGAAATTTATTCCGCTGCAACATGTTAATATCTTACATCAGATATATTATGTATATGCTACAATTCATTTCACGTGACACGTGTGTTAAAAATTTATTTACGACATAACCTTGCTTTTTCAATTTTTGTTGCATTATTCTAATCTGTATCACTTCGTTTTCTTTAAAAAATTTGTGATCTATACATAACGTTCTAAATAAAAAATAAACATTTCAATATTTTAAAACTTATTTAAAAGTCTGTTTTATTTAACATTAAATTTTAAAACTTAATTTAAAACTTATTTAAAAGTCTGGAAGAGTTTAAATCTGTTTATTTGTTTTGTAACGCTAATCTATATGATCGATGTTCGAAACTTTAATTAATTATTTCTCTTATTTTTCTTTACTTTATCTTTAATAACTTACCAACTTAACGTTCCTGATTAAATTTGTGATTTATATATGTATTTTGCATTAAATTTTGACTAATATTTATTGCTGAAAATGCGATCTTAAAATCTTGCAATTTTCTTATCTTAATCCTCAATGCTTTCCTTCTTGATTAACTTGAATTTACTATTAAAATTTTAACATACTCAGAATCTTCTCACCACTTCGTTAAAATATATTAATCTTTTCAGTAATATATTAATCAGTATATCCCCACAACGATATTTGGCGATATTTTGTTGGCGATTATGGCTAAATCATAAATTTATAAATCATAAATCATAAATGATAATCTAAATCATAAATCAAAAACAGAAAATAATAAATCCAAAATAAACAACATATAGGCTGCCATATTATATCACAAACAGTCTAGAGCGACATCGTTATCGTTCAAAACGGCGCCAAAGAAAAATCGCCAAATTCAGCTGTGGGGATATACTGAAATTAATTATCCGAATATAATTACTGAAGTTACATTATAAGTTATAGTTGGGGGTAGCAACTATAGTATTTACCCACAACTGGATTTAGCGATTATGGCTAAATCATAATTCTAAAAATCATAAATGATAAAATCATAAGCTAAATCATAAATCTAAAATAAAAGCATACATGTTACCATATTTTATTGCAAAGAATCCAGAACGACTTCGTTATCGTTCAAAAAGGCGCCAAAAAAGAAAAAAAAATCGCCAAATCCAGTTGTGGGGAAATACTATATACCTTATCAAATTATCAACGTATTACTTAGCCGCAGCAACGCGTGGCCGGGTCTGCTAGTATATATATATCAGTACAAAAAACCCTTAACGGCTTAAAAGTTTGTGACGCCGCTACTTTATGACTATACGAATTTGAAATATGAGTCTTAAAAATAATGATATTAAATTTTAAGTGACGCTTTGCAATTAGTTAAAATATACATAGATTTTCTTATTTGATCATTCACTTTTATATTTTATTTATATTTATAATGCAAACGTAATATTTTTAACTTGAAGATCAGACAGATATATAAAATATACTCACTGATGCTTTTTCATTCGCATTTCAAATTCAAAATAACAGTTTTAAAAGGAATGATATAAAAATTCCAGTGGCGCCTCGGTGTTATTTTAAAAGATTTGTTTTTAGATTCCAATAAAATTACTTTGTTTTGTCTAATAAAGTATATTTACACATTTAAACAGTGCTTTTAATTTTCAAATATACTGTCAAATAATTATACTTTCACTGAGTTAGCATTATAAATTAAAATTATTTATTTCAATAAATAGATTTATCTTTTGCATCACGCTATCCAAAACATAGTATCATAGTGTCCAACTAACAAGGAGAGGTCACGACATGGAAAATTCAGATCGGGACGAAACTCTGCAGGATTGTAGTATACTATGAGGGTAACAACATATTAAAGCAATAGGACCCACTATCCACAAAATTTCGAGAAAAAAGCATTTAAAGTTTCAGTAATCTTTAAATGCAAGTTATTTCGCTAGCGAGCAAGCGCCCCAGTGGTGTGATCCTAAAGCACGAATCTGCTAGCCAGACGACTTGAGTTCGAGGCTACCTCGAGACTACTATTTTTTTTTTTTCTTCTTTAACTTTTTATGTAATCTAAACTTTTTATTTATTTTTACTTTATTTTATAATTCAATTTAAAATTTGAAAATTTTAATAAAATATTATTTAATTTTTTTGAATATAAAATAAATAAATTTTTCTATTTTTAATATTTATAACTTAAAAATACAATAAATTTCTATAACTTAAAAAAATAAATTTTAGTTTTATTTTAACTGTAAAATAAGGTAAAACTAAAGAAACTGTTTTTGATTATTTATCGAAATATATATTATTTTATTTTAGGTATGCTTGAAACAATAGTACATTTTGTTTTTTAAATTAAAAAAATAATAATAATAATACAGAGAAATGATTATTTTAATTGCATATATAATTACTGTCCAAATTAAATAATTACTTCTCCAATCAATACAGTTTCTTGAAAAATTATAGTATTAATTAAATTATTACAGGTAAAGAAATGTTATCTTTAAATGTAGATTTTAAATGTTAATGGACATCGTTTCTTTTACGATAACGACTTCCTTTTTTTTATCCTTCCTTGCACAAAATAAAATTCCACCTGTCCTTTATTATTAACAAGCTAGAAACGTTTACGTAATTTATACACATTCAAACAAAATCAGGAAGCTCAAACCAAGATTTAAAGAACACCTGCTAACTATTTTACACTTTGTTTACAGCTTGCTTATTTTTTAATTATTTTAATATTTGTCTGTTTTTCTTTATGTTTCTTATTTAGGGTTTTGTAAAACTAAATTTTATTTTTTAAGTTATAGAAATTTATTGTATTTTTAGGTTATAAATATTAAAAATAGAAAAAGTTATTTTATACTCAAGAAAATTAAATAATTTATTAAAATTTTCAAATTTTGAATTGAATTGTAAAATTTAGTAAAAATAAATAAAAAGTTTAGATTACATAAAAAGTTAAAGAAGAAAAAAAAAAAAAAAAAAAAAAAAGGTTGTTTCGAGGTAGCCTCGAACTCAAGTCGTCTGGCTAGCAGACTCGCGCTTTAAGATCACACCACTGGGGCACTTGCTCGTTCATGAAATAACTTGTATTTAAAGATTACTGAAACTTTAAATGCTTTTTTCTCGAAATTTTGTGGATAGTGGGTCCTACTGCTTTAATATGTTGTTACCCTCATAGTATACTACAATCCTGCGCAATTTCGTCCCGATTTGAATTTTCCATGTCGTGACCTCTCCTTGTAAGTGAAAATTTGCTCAAAGAGGTAGTGTGACATAAAGAAAACATTTACACAAATTTTACTTGCAGTTTTGGATAGCGTGACGCAAAAGATAAATCAATTTATTGAAATAAATAATTTTAATTTATAATGCTAACTCAGTGAAAGTATAATTATTTGACAGTATATTTGAAAAATAAAAGCACTGTTTAAATGTGTAAATATACTTTATTAGACAAAACAAAGTAATTTTATTGGAATCTAAAAACAAATCTTTTAAAATAACACCGAGGCGCCACTGGAATTTTTATATCATTCCTTTTAAAACTGTTATTTTGAATTTGAAATGCGAATGAAAAAGCATCAGTGAGTATATTTTATATATCTGTCTGATCTTCAAGTTAAAAATATTACGTTTGCATTATAAATATAAATAAAATATAAAAGTGAATGATCAAATAAGAAAATCTATGTATATTTTAACTAATTGCAAAGCGTCACTTAAAATTTAATATCATTATTTTTAAGACTCATATTTCAAATTCGTATAGTCATAAAGTAGCGGCGTCACAAACTTTTAAGCCGTTAAGGGTTTTTTGTACTGATATCATTACTTTTTAGTGGTTATTGATAAAAAAATTAAAACAAGTCCTTCTCGCTCCTAGGAAGGGTAAACTAATTTATCTTTTCTTATGAAGTTGCCACTATTTTTTTCAAAATGGCAGCTACAATTTATTAATGGACTTAGTGGATTTATAAATGGAGGCTATGTGTACATGGAGTTTTAAGCAAATCGGTTCATAAAACCTTTCTAATATAAATTTGAAATTTTCAGTGTGCTGGCACAGGGAAACAAGAGGGTGAATTAAGTTGGCAAATGAACATATCAAATACATTTCTGAGATAAATCTACACTACAAATTTAGTGTGAATTAATTCAGTATTTCAAACGTTATCATATTGACAAATTTTCAAGTAGCCTGCCACTTGGAAACAAGATGGAGAAGCTTCGCACTAGGAAAAAATATTGACTGGGATTCTCAAACTCTTAAAAAAAAAAAAAAAAAAAATAAGTGAAAATTTTCAAATTTAAGTTAGAATTACGTAATTTACATTTTGCAAGTTTCTTTTTAGAGAATTACAAATTAAACAGTTAAAGAAAAAATCAAGTAAATGTTAAAAATGGAATTTTATATATTTTCTTTCCCCTTTTGAGGCTAAGTATACTGCTCCAATATTCACAATTTAAATTTTCATCAAAAGTGCAGGTAAAAATTACTTCGTATATATTTTCATATAAAACGTTTGGGGGAAAAATAGACAAAATATAAATTAAGCTTTATATTTCTATAATTTTAAAAATAAGATAAAATCACCTGGAGAAAATTTTTATGGAAAATATAAGTAAAGCTTAAAAAAAATGAAATTTTTGCATAAAAATACTATTTCATAAATATATGTACAGCTACAATAAACAAAAAACCCTCCTTTAATTTTAAATAATTATTTCTACATGTTTCGAAGCAATTAAAAGTTTTTTATTTATTTTTTTATTTATTATTATTTTTTTTTAAGAAAAATAAATTAAATGTAGTGGCGCCATCTAGTAGTTTATATTAAAAATCATATACATACAGATTTAACTTTTTTTTTTTTTTTTTTTTTTTTTTTACCGAAAATGTTTAGAAACACGTAGAAATAGTTATTTAAAATTAAAGGAGAATTTTTTGTTTATTGCAATTGTAAATATATTTTTGAAATAGAATTTTTCATGCACAAATTAATTAATTAAAAAAAGAAAAGAAAAGAAAGAATAATTTTTTTGAAATAAATTATTATGGGTTTCAAAGTAAAGATGTTATTTACTTATTTTGACGTGTTTTTTAATAATTGCTATTTGACACATTTTTCATGAATTTTAATAAAATTCGTGAAAAATGAATTTTACTAAAACACTGTTTAAACACTGTTTATTAAAAACACTGCTTTTTCTAATAAACAGTGTAAGCACTGTTTCATCCCGTAGTCATTATTGCTTTGAATAATAATAAAAATTTTTTGATTATGTTAATATTTAAAATATGTATTATTTTAAAGTCTGAAACATAAATAAATGAATAAACTCTAACTGTATTTTCAAAAGAGATTTTTAATTTTTAAAAAGAAAAAAATATATATACATGTATTTACGAAATAGTATGTTTGAAATAAAAACGATAGATGGCGCCAAAACTCTATTTGCTGTTTTTTTTTGCATTCCCGGCGCGTAAGGATACATGAATAGGAATTGCAAATCATTGAGTTATTATAAAATCGATGTTCAGGAATGATTAAAAATTTTTTAGCTTTAAAAAATTGTAAATTCATTATTATTATGATAAAATGGAATATCTAAAATTACAAAATACTTCCTTATTTAAAATATCATCTAAATATTTTTTTGACTAAATATGAAATTTTGAAATCAAAAATATTTTTTTCATAATAGAAGAGAAAATATATTTAAGTGAATTTGACTCAGTATACATACAATAAATATTTTAAACATGTAATAAAGTACTTTTGCGTTAAAAAAAAAATCTAAATAATTCGTTGGCTGCATTCAAGTCGGTCAACAAACCAACCCGCATACCTCACAAGTAAGAACCGGATAACAGCGTTTTCACCCGAAGAAACATATGTAATTGGCGGAGTAATATAGTTCCATATTTAAAGCGATTTATATAAAAAACAAGAGTTTTCCTGAAAAAAACGAAAACGTTACTAGATTCAGAAAAATCCTATTAACAACATATATTAATTATATGAAAATCCTTCGAGCCGTTTTAGAGATATTTTTCAGAATTTCAGTCCATTACACCAACCTTTTTCCCTTTTTGGCTTTAAATTGAGATTCAGATCTCAAAACATACTGCGTGTAGAAATGTAAAATTTTCAGGATAGATTAAGACCGAAGATAAAAGACTATTCTGAAAAGATCAGAACAAAATATGGCATATTTGCTGAGATATTAAGTGTCGGCTTTTACAAATCTCCTTGATGTCAAACTAGCCGTATATATGAGTTCGCAGCGTCCCGTTTGTCCCTCCGCTTGCGTCACTCAAAAAACTGCCGTTTTTCATGATATATTAGAGAAATCCGATAAACGCCATATTTAATTTGAAGACATACTCTAATAAATAATTGGTTTATTTAATAAATAACAATTTAGATGAAAGCAGGAAAAAATATATGCACATCTATTTACAAGTATATCGTTGGATAAGTGATTTTTTAATCATCATCTTAAACGTCTTTACTTCCTTAAGTTCAATAACTGACCTTTTCATCTTAAACTTCGGATTCTGTCGAACGCCGAGGACCTCCGTCTTTACCACGGCAAAACATTTTTTCCAGCTTTTCTCGTGTTGCTAAATTTCTACTACTTTCCTTCGGTCCGAGTTGTGCTGTCTTCCGGCTGCTTCTTATTTGAACGGCCGCGCCCTCTATCAGCTGCGAGGTATAGGAAAAGAGAAGAGGCGCCGCGTTTGTTGAGAAGGCTGCGCCTTTTCAATCCCCATAATATACACTGGATCTCATAATTATAAGGACACCCGTTTTTCTACATTAACTAAACACTGAACACTATTATTTAAGCAAATATATTTTTTATTAATTTGAATTTCATTAATAGACTGTATTTAAAAAGTTTTATCGTTTTTCTTTCTTAAAAAACTTTAAATACGGTCAAAAATATGATTTTTCAGGTGTTCACAATTATAAGAACAGCTCGAATCTTAGTAATTTTTCTTTCAGTTATTCTTTAAATTAATATTTTATGGGGTCTCTTTTTAGAGTGAAGCAGTCAGACATAATCTCTGGTATATATATTTATATAAATGTATATATATATATATATATATATATATATATATATATATATATATATATATACTAGCTGACCCGTCCTACTTCGCACGGATGAACAAATTTTAGTTAACGATGAATTGATATGCAAAAAATAAAAAAAAAATATCAGTTTATATGTTAAAGTCAGGCAATATTATCAACTGAAAAGACAAAATATAATTTTACAATTATTTTTTTCAATCAGTTGTTAAATGTTCGTAATTTTTACTTTATGTTATTTATTTATTTATTTCATAAAAAGAAGCATGTCTTTACTCATGAATAAAAAAAATATTGAAAAATAAACCTATAACATGAATATGTGTTTGATAAAAATGACGTCATAATTGCTTTAATTATTATTTATTTGTTCTTATAATATTAATTTCTATTAAACACAGAACTTATGTGTTTTTAATTTTCTTAAATTTAACGTCCGCAAAGTAATCTGGTTATTGTTTTAGTAATGGTTCTCCATTAGTGATCGTTAATATTTTTTGTGATTTTGGCGGTGAATTAAAAAAGTTATCGCAAATACGTAAAGTCCTTCGAGTGAAACGTCCTAGCTATTGCGTTGCCAAATTTTAAATATCGCCAAAGAAGCCCTATACAAAAGTAGATTTCTAACGCGAATGCACATTTAATTTATTTTAAATGAACCATGTTTCCAATCAACATAATGAAACTTGCATAATCAAATGTCATTTGCAATTCCCTAGCGGCTGTATATTGCGCTACTTGCTTTCGGAAAAGATTTTATATCAATCATCCTTGGCGGGAAAAAAAAAAAAAAAAAAAAAAAAAAAAAAAGATGATTGCCAAGTTATCTCGCAAATATATTTAATTTTTTCCATAACTGATGGTTTTTAATAATGTATATTAAGGGAAAAATCAATAATATGAAACAATATTCGTATAATATATACAATTACAAAATCTGGTGTGAAACAACCACACGACTTCCATTACCCACTATTAAACGTATTATATACATTTCTTGGAGATATTAAGTACATGCATTTTTTTTTTTAGATTTTCCAGTAAGAGAAAGTTGATACACGTATAAAGACACCTACAACAAAGTTTACATAGTGAGTTAAAAAATAAGGGGAAAAAATAGATAGTTATTTTTTTAAACACGAATTACCGAGATCTAAAACTGAACTTCCTAATCAGGATGACCGTTAATATTCCTTAATATGCACGTAATACTTGAGAAAGGTTATCTAAATTGAATTAATGAAACAATTTTCAAGAAAATCGTTAGAGCCGTTTTTAAGATACCAACTTTTACCAAAACTTGGCATACTCAATTATTGACCGGAAAACAATAATTACATACAAAAGGATATTTAGTATTAAGTTAACATGGCGAGTTTGAAAAAAATTCGTACAGCCGTTTTTAAAGGAAGGCACTTATGAGATCTGAAATTGAGCTGTTTATAGAGGACGCCTATCAATTTTCCTGAACTAACCAATTATATCATTCGAAAGGACATCTAATAGATTGTTTATATAGCAACTTTGAAGAAAATCGTTAGGGCTGTTTATGAGGTACGGGCTTACGGTCCCATTTCCGGTTTTCGATGACCCAGTTCCAGTTTTTCAATTTTCACCAAAATTTGGAAAATTCATCTGTACATCAGACCTGAATTAATTGTGAAGATTTGTAGTTCTATCTTTATTAATTTTGGAGATATGACACCTGGAAAATTTCACACATTCGTACACACACACACACACACTGACCAATTTTCAAAAACTACTTTTTTGGACTCAGGAGGCCTTAAAACATATAAATCAGGTGAAACTCTATATCAAATTTTTGGACCGAATACAATACTTCCACTACCTACGGTAGTACGGTAATTGAAGTAAAAACATAGATCTCGTATTTAATACGAAAATATACAGATTTTCGTATTACGTTTTCGATCTCTAAATACAAAAATCGCCAAGGACGACCGATATCAAATCTATGCTTTGGTTTCAATTAAAATATTGAAAATTTGAATTAAAAATGTATTTTACCAAAATTTATTATAGCCTCTAGCACTTAGAGACAGTGTAACTTTTGATTAGTATAAAAAAAGAAAGAAATAGAAATCGGCTTTTTAGTTCTAGCGATTGTTCTCTACATATACATATAAACCTTTCCTCTTTATATATTAGTATAGAGCATAGATAGATTAAATAGGTTTGTAATCAACATAATGTAACTCAAATAATTAAATGCTATTTGCATTGCAGTAATGGTTGTTTGCGCTATGTATATTGAGCTACTTGTCATAACTGTTAGTTGCTAAAAATAGTCGTCAAATAAATTTAAACTTCTCAATTATTCTTTTAACAAATGCATAATGAAATGCAGACGATATTTTTTTAATTCACTTTTTATATTATTACTCGCGAGAAAATATATTTTATTATATGTCGAAAAATGAATTAACCCGTAAATTTTTTGGGCAACAATTATAAAATAAATAATTTAATAAAAGTTTAGAAGTAACGCTTAGATCATTACATTATATCATATCATATCAAATTATATTATTAGAAAAATAAATACTTTAAATTTATAATGACGTCAGATTTAACGTGTAAGTTTAACATTTTGCAAAGCTTTATATGAATTTTAATTTAATTCACGTGCAAATATATTTCTTTTCTTTTCATATCAAGATATTTTAAAAACAAAATGTAAATGTTTCTTTTATGTTGGCAACAGCTATTTTTTTTAATATTTCATTATTTCCATTTCCATTATGGCATTTTTGGGGATTTTAATTAAAATGTTCAGATTTTAAACTAAAATTTATTCTATCAAAATTTAATATAGCCTATAACAATCAGGGATAGTGTAGCTTTTGATCAGTGAAATAATTTTTTAAATCGGTTCAGTAGTTTCAGAGATTACCCTCCACAAACATACAATTTTTTGCGCTTTATATAATGACTAGCTGACCCGTCCTACTTCGTACGGATGAACAAATTTTAGTTAACGATGAATTGATATGCAAAAAATAAAAAATATATCAGTTTATATGTTATAGTCAGGCAATATTATCAACCGAAAAGTCAAAATATAATTTTACAATTATTTTTACTTTCCGAACACTATAGTGAGGAAAGTATTGTAATCATGTCAAAAATCCGAATTCGAGATTTTGATGTTTCTATACGTTTTGAGGTCCCCTGAGTCCGTTTTCACTATTTTTACGATGATGTATGTATGTGTGTGTGTATGTGTGTATGTGTGTATGTGTGTATGTGTGTATGTCTGTGAACACGCTAGCGTCTAAAGGCTTTGTTCGATTAACCTGAAAGTTGGTACGTATATTGTAAGTCACCATAGTACGAACCCTATAGATTTTGGTGAATCTAGCACTTATAGTTTTTTTACAGGGACACAAAGAAAAATTCTTTATCATTATGGCCTATGGGACCAAAATCTTAAAAGTGCGATAGCATCTAAACGCCTTATTCAATTGAGCAAAAATTTTATACCCATATTATAGGTCACAGATACTCAATCTGTATAGATTTTGGAGAATCTAGCACTTATAGTTTTTTTACAGGGACACAAAGAAAAATTCTTTATCATTAAGGCCAATGGGGCCAAATTTTTAAAAGTGTGATAGCGTCTAAACGCCTTATTAATCTGAGCAAAAAAATTGTACACATGTTATAGGTCGCATTTGCACCAACTGTATAGATTTTGGTGAATCTAGCACTACAGTTTTTTTACAGGGACACAAAGAAAAATTCTTTATCATTATGGCCTATGAGACCAAATTTTTAAAAGTGCGATAGCATCTAAACGCCTTATTCAATTGAGCTGAAAATTTGTATGAATATTATAAATCACTGTTGCACTAACTATAAGCATTTTGGTGAATCTAGCATCTATAGATTTTTACAGGGACAAAACGAAAAATTCTTTATCATTATGATCTAAGGGCTCAAAGTTCAGTAGCGTTAAATAAAACCTCGTGTGATATATGATGAAAAAAACACTCTATTATGGTTTTCTCTCTTTTGTTTGTTTAGCAATTCCTCTTTCTTTATTTTATCTACAAAACTGTTAGTTACTCAATGTTCGGAAAGTCGAGTGGAGTCACTCCAGATTTTTTTCAATCAGTTTTTAAATGTTGGTAATTTTTACTTTATGTTATTTATTTATTTATTTCATAAAAAGAAGCATGTCTTTACTCATGAATAAAAAATATTGAAAAATAAACCTATAACATGAATATGTGTTTGATAAAGTTGACGTCATAATTGCTTTAATTATTATTTATTTGTTCTTATAATATTAATTTCTATTAAGCACAGAGCTTATGTGTTTTTAATTTTCTTAAATTTAACGTCCGCAAAGTAATCTGGTTATTGTTTTAGTAATGGTTCTCCATTAGTGATCGTTAATATTTTTTGTGATTTTGGCGGTGAATTAAAAAGGTTATCGCAAATACGTAAAGTCCTTCGAGTGAAACGTCCTAGCTATTGCGTTGCCAAATTTTAAATATCGCCAAAGAAGCCCTATACAAAAGTAGATTTCTAACGCGAATGCACATTTATTTTAAATGAACCATGTTTCAAATCAACATAATGAAACTTGCATAATCAAATGTCATTTGCAATTCCCTAGCGACTGTATATTGCGCTACTTGCTTTCGGAAAAGATTTTATATCAATCATCCTTGGCGGAAAAAAAAAAGATGATTGCCAAGTTATCTCGCAAATATATTTAATTTTTTCCATAACTGATGGTTTTTAATAATGTATATTAAGGGAAAAATCAATAATATGAAACAATATTCGTATAATATATACTATTACAAAATCTGGTGTGAAACAACCACACGACTTCCATTACCCACTATTAAACGTATTATACACATTTCTTGGAGATATTAAGTACATGCATTTTTTTTTAGATTTTCCAGTAAGAGAAAGTTGAAACACGTATAAAGACACCTACAACAAAGTTTACATAGTGAGTTAAAAAATAAGGGGAAAAAATAGATAGTTATTTTTTTAAATACGAATTACCGCGATCTAAAACTGATCTTCCTAATCCGGATGATCGTTAATATTCCTTAATATGCACGTAATACTTGAGAAAGGTTATCTAAATTGAATTAATGAAACAATTTTCAAGAAAATCGTTAGAGCCGTTTTTGAGATACCAACTTTTACCAAAACTTGGCATACTCAATTATTGACCGGAAAACAATAATTACATACAAAAGGATATTTAGTATTAAGTTAACATTGCGAGTTTGAAAAAAATTCGTACAGCCGTTTTTAAAGGAAGGCACTTATGAGATCTGAAATTGAGCTGTTTATAGAGGACGCCTATCAATTTTCCTGAACTAACCAATTATATCATTCGAAAGGACATCTAATAGATTGTTTATATAGCAACTTTGAAGAAAATCGTTAGGGCTGTTTATGAGGTACGGGCTTACGGTCCCATTTCCGGTTTTCGATGACCCAGTTCCAGTTTTTCAATTTTCACCAAAATTTGGAAAATTCATCTGTACATCAGACCTGAATCAATTGTGAAGATTTGTAGTTCTATCTTTATTAATTTTGGAGATATGACACCCGGAAAATTTCACACATTCGTACACACACACACACACACACACTGACCAATTTTCAAAAACTACTTTTTTGGACTCAGGAGGCCTTAAAACATATAAATCAGGTGAAACTCTATATCAAATTTTTGGACCGAATACAATACTTCCACTACCTACGGTAGTACGGTAATTGAAGTAAAAACATAGATCTCGTATTTAATACGAAAATATACAGATTTTCGTATTACGTTTTCGATCTCGAAATACAAAAATCGCCATGGACGACCGATATCAAATCTATGCTTTGGTTTCAATTAAAATATTGAAAATTTGAATTAAAAATGTATTTTACCAAAATTTATTATAGCCTCTAGCACTTAGAGACAGTGTAACTTTTGATTAGTATAAAAAAAGAAAGAAATAGAAATCGGCTTTTTAGTTCTAGCGATTGTTCTCTACATATACATTTAAACCTTTCCTCTTTATATATTAGTATAGAGCATAGATAGATTAAATAGGTTTGTAATCAACATAATGTAACTCAAATAATTAAATGCTATTTGCATTGCAGTAATGGTTGTATGCGCTATGTATATTGAGCTACTTGTCATAACTGTTAGTTGCTAAAAATAGTCTTCAAATAAATTTAAACTTCTCAATCCGCGATTGTAATGATCGATAGATGGCGCTTTCTCAACACTGCAGTTGTTAGTAAATATATCCACATGTGTTCCATTAGTGTTCTTTTTGTTATTCTACTTAATATTCGTACTATAATTTCTCCGCCATTATATTATGGAAAATTGATTGCTTTTGGAAAAAATACTTCAGTTTATTCAAAGTTCGATCGGAAGTAGATTTTGAACTGAAGTTGAACAAATATTAATTTCAAATCATCTGATTAATTCTTTACTTCCATTAGCCGAAGCAACTGAAATTTTAAATTTGTCATTTGGAAATAAATGGAAGCTCAATTCTGGATTTCTTAATCCTTTGGAGTTACACTGTGGCACACAAAAGTATGTGTTATCTTTTTTACCGTATTTATTCATTTTTATTCAATAAATATATGTGAAACTAAATATCGGCAAGCAATGGCGGCTGTATGGAATTCGAATTAAACTTTGTTTATTTTAATTTCACCTTAGCCCACCAGAGGGCGAGCATTTCATTACAATCGCGGATTATTCTTTTAACAAATGCATAATGAAATGCAGACGATATTTTTTTAATTCACTTTTTATCCGCGTTTGTAATGATCGATAGATGGCGCTCTCTGAACACTGCAGTTGTTAGTAAATATAACAGACACGTGTAATTATTATTCTTTCTCTGCCATTTCATCATGGAAAGTCGATTGCATAATATGAGGATATGCAGTGGTGTGATAATTTCACCTTAGCCCACCAGAGGGCGAGCATTTCATTACAATCGCGGATATTATTACTCGCGAGAAAATATATTTTATTATATGTCGAAAAATGAATTAACCCGTAAATTTTTTGGGCAACAATTATAAAATAAATAATTTAATAAAGTTTAGAAGTAACGCTTAGATCATTACATTATATCTTATCATATCAAATTATATTATTAGAAAAATAAACACTTTAAATTTATAATGACGTCAGATTTAACGTGTAACTTTAATATTTTGCAAAGCTTTATATGAATTTCAATTTAATTCATGTGCAAATATATTTCTTTTCTTTTCATGTCAAGGTATTTTAAAAACAAAATGTAAATGTTTCTTTTCTGTTGGCAACAGCTAATTTTTTTAATATTTCATTATTTCCATTTCTATTACGGCTTTTATGGGGATTTTAATTAAAATGCTCAAATTTTAAACTAAAATTTATTTTATCAAAATTTAATATAGCCTATAACAATCAGGGATAGTGTAGCTTTTGATCAGTGAAAGAAATTTTTAAATCGGTTCAGTAGTTTCAGAGATTACCCTCCACAAACATGCAATTTTTTGCGCTTTATATAATGATATATATATATATACATACTTTTTTTTTTATATTCAGTTTCAATACCATTTCACACAGCATAGATGATATTCTGGGTATATTTAAACTATTTAAAATTGCTTGCTACTTGCATACTCTTTTCTAATATGATAAGTTAAGGTTTTTTCAACTTTTAGGACACGGGAAAGGAAATAATACAGAAGTTTCTTTCTTCAAACTATTTCTTATTGCTCTAGAAGTAGAACAAAAATGTAAGTCTTGTTGAAAAAAATATTATTACACCCCAAAATCTAACAAAAATCTGAGAATTCCACGTTTAAAATTTGCGGATATTCTCTTGATGTTCATAATAATAGAAAAAATTCATTCTGCCTTCAGTAGAAACAGCTCCCCAGAACACCATAGTTTCACCTTTAAAATGCCCGATTCATATCTGCCTTTAAAAAATCTGCTTTGTCTTTTGCTATCTTCAGATCGTGCCAGTATCTGTTAAAACAATTCGGTTAATCAAGAATAAAATGTTTTTCATCCGAAAATGCAACATTTTACCATTTCATATTGTCTTTATTCAACTTTAACACTGACGTTCTTTCCCCCATTAAATGCTTATGATTATTACAGGTTTTTTATTCATTTTAACATATTATTAATTATTTTAAACATGTATAAATGTTGACCCCAACCTTTCGTTAAAAATTACGAGCAAATTCAGTAGCAGTCATTATGAGTAGAACACTAAGAGGAATTATAAGTCTTTTATTTCTGTAAAACAACTCTGATTTTGCATCAGATCTTGCTCCTATCGAACAAATGTTTCAACGTTTGATCACATTTCCTTCAGCAGCAATTTTAGATCTTCGAATTTCATTATAAATTCGGTGGATTGAAATTATCCTTCCACTTAAAAAACACATTTTTCATACTTCACTACATGAACGTTCTTTCTTTCGAGTATCAGTAATGTCCGTCCAAGAAAATTTGAAGGCTTATATATGAATTAATCTAGCCCAGTAGTTAACAAATTCGTATGTCAACTGTAATTTATTCGCTAGTACGTTAAATAAAACGAAAAAATCTTGATTCTCCCTGTAATTATGAACATCAAAAAACGTGGAGAAAAAATGTTTTACATTATTTTTTATTAATTTTGTTTTATATTAAAAAAAATTATAGCAGTTTTGGTTTTCTTATACTAGATATGTTAAGTGCACTTAGTATAATCTTGTTCACAATTATATTTACATTAGTTATTTCAAAACGTAAAGTGTCCTTATAAATGTGAGAAAGAGTGTATATGTATATATATGTATATATATATATATATATATTTCGTATTTTTCCTTTCCCTCCCAGTTAGATTAAAAATATGTATAAATCCCAAACCTCATGGTTTAGTATTCTTAATAACAGCCCTTCTTGCAAGTTTTAAACAAGTTCAACAGCTTCCTCAATACCTTTATTTATTAACTGTATAAACTGCCATATACCCACCTCATAAACGAAAAAAAATTCAGAAAAGCAGCGCCACATTTTAGTATATATATATATATATATATTAATTTAGCCTATTTTATCATAATAACTATCTGACATATCAAGTTCATATAAAATTAAAAGGGGATGAGATAGTGGACGAATATTTATTTATTTATTTATTTATTTTAATGGCTATGAAAAGCGATTTTTATATCTTTTTCGGCGTGAGATATGAATTACGTATATTTCAAAGCTGTACAATTATTGGGGGGTAGTAGGTGTTTAAAAATTTAATGTAAAGCAAGGGATAAGAAAAACCACACCTTTAGTTTTTTGAGTTGTGAATAATCTACACATGCATTTGAAGCTGCAAAATTACTGGGGGCTGATTGTGGATCAAGTACTTCAAACTATTTAAATAGAGTCGTGGTTAAAATAACGTGTTACTAGATTTTTTTATTTTTTTTTCTTTGGGGTTGGGGGGATTGCACGTACTTTTGAAGCTGCAAGAGTAAAGGTGTGGTGAGTATTTAAAAATTTATATAGAATTAAGAACTAAAAACGTACATTTAGGGTTTTCGTGAGGCAGGAATTCTATTACATTTTTTTTCTTTTGGAAATTGTAAAATTAAAAGTGGATGTGTAGTTAAAAAAAAAACAATGCCCGGGTACCGTGGTGTCCTAGGTCCTAGGAACCAATGCCTGATATAGTGTAGACGAGAAAGATATTGTTGAATTCCGCGGGGACCCGTAGCGAGCTTTTGATCGATTTCTATTGCATTTTTTTTTTATTTTACGTTTTCATTTATACAGTGTTTTAAAAATGAGTGAGATTACTATTTTTTAATATTATAGTTACTATTTTTTTTTAAATTCATTTATGTATAGTAACCAGTGAAGTTGGAAAATACATCTAGTCATTAATATCTCACAGTAATTTGTTGCAGTGTGATATTTTAGACAAGGACAAGAAAATCTGCAATTTTCTTGAATTTATTTCACAACAGCAGCACTTTATTTCATTCATGCTTTAAAACTTTTTCCAACAAAACATTTATTTATGTTTTTTCACTAAGAAATGTATTAAAAGTCATATATCTGAGGGTTTTTTTTTTTTTTTTTTTTAAATCAAATAAAATGTTATGACACACGACCTCATAGTAGTTAAAAAATGATTTTTATTAAGTTTATCTTTTTACTTGTATTTTCGCCGAACGTTGTAATCATTAAAAATATTAAGTCTACATTTTAACATCATAAACTTTTGGATCTCCGTCCAAAAAATTACTCTCACAGGAACCATTTGTGAATTTTGTTTGCCTGTAACTTTTTTTAAAGGCGAGATTTAAAGCTTGTTTTAAGAAACTTAATTCTTATCGTAAATTTTCTTATGATTTGGAATCATGCACTAGAAAAAGGTTTTTTTTTTATGATCTCTATGTCTTGCTTGTGTTATGTTTACTCTAGGTTATTCTTATTACAAAACAAATAGAAACAAAAGTATAGAAAAAACATTTCTAAACCATTTCCATAATTTGAATTGTTTTAAAATTTATTTATGAATTTTACATCTCTTCCTTTCATTACCTCATTTTGGTAATAAGCCTCAGTAGTACTCCACTAGGTAATAAGCCACTATAAGCCTCAAATTTATTTGGACAGTTCTTATATTTATTTGAATATATTCCTTTAATCTATTACCAGTCTTTACTTTTTGTGGCCGTTTATCCAAAACAGCGGCTTTTTGTCCGAGTTTCTCCCGTAAAACAGTTCGCCGGGAATTTTAACTTCAGTTACACCACTAATCTAGCAGCGATTTTTTAGATATAAAGATATAAATTTTACAATGTAATCATTTCCAGTTAGCTTTGTGACGGTATGAGAGATTACACATATGTTTTATAAACTGTTAATTTAATTTTACAAATTAATAAAAAAGAGAATTATAATTAAATAATATAATGGAATTTTTAAATTAAAATAATCCACTTAATTAATTAAATAGAAATTCCCGATTTTCGCACATCAAAACTGTTATCATAATGCGTTTCATATTCGTTTCAATAAAAACGTACTCTCCTCCTTTTAAAATAAAGCAATAATTATATTAGTGATGTGAAAAGTTATTTTAATTCATAGTTTTTCCCTGGAAAGAATAAAACCGTTATTCACTGCTATTTATTTAAGATCGTTTACTTTCAAAATAATAATCAACGCAGTTCTAGCATATTTCTGATTTAAGAAAAAAAAGGAATTTCCGTTAGCAATTTATACTGCTTCTTTTTACATTCAAAAAAGCTATTAACCTTTAATAGTTTTTCCATAAACGGATGTGTTTCTAAAAATAGATATTTAATGATTTTTAGCCGTCTAGCTGTCGTTGCACTATGATTACATTTTTGTCGTCTGAGTCCGTTCTTTGATTGACAGTTTAACTTTGATTGAACGTTTATTTTTTTCTGCCAAGTTCCTTTGTCTATCTTTAACGGATAGATTATTAAAAAAAAAAAAAAAAAAAAAAAAAGAAATAGAAAAGAAAAAAATTAAAATAATTGTGACAAAGAAGCAGATTGGCGTTCTTTTTGGCTTAATTGTAACCACAGCAACACTCGATTGGTGGATTTTCTTAAGTCCTCGAATAGGATCTCGACTCACTTCTTCACTGGCTTTTCTCTCGTAAGGACTAAAAGAATCCTTGTTGTTAGACGTCCTCCCCCCTCATCCCTAAATATTATCTGGAGTTTGGGATAGTTTTAATTGGCTACACCATGTAATGTTTGACGTTTTTGAAATGTCTACTACTTCTGCATTAGGACGATATTTAGATTGTTATTTGTGATTTTTATTTGTGATTTTTGTGCTACATGACTAATAAACCAGTGAAATAATGCAGATAACTTTGTTTTTCTCATTGTTCTTTCCTTTTAAACTGCTCACGCAGAGTATTTTTCAATGGAACTATACATTCAGTTTACGTGAATTGAATCTGCGCGGTCTCATATCTAAACCATAGATGGAAATAAATATTTTTCGACACAGAAACGCTGCATTCTCCAAATTAATTTCCGTTAGGCTTAATTCCATTTAATACATGAATATCGAACGAAACTTTTCCTCTCTCTTGAGCATTCATGGTTTTACCTACAGCCCGTTTTACGTATACATCTGTCACTTCGCATAGTTTACAGAACATTTTCCGGCCTAAACACATATGAGTTGTTGTTCGGTTATCAAGACAAAAATGTGTAGTTACTAAAGTAGTACTATTAAGTGCAGTGTCAGTTTCTTCAATCTGATTTTTTGTATTGTAGGCGATTTTGGCATTATGGTTTTTACTTAGTTTAAAATAAGAATGATCTCTCTCTCTGTATCTTGTTGTTTCTTGCATCAACCATTTGCTTTATACATGTAGAAAGGTGCAGTAATTATGTTTTATTCTCAAAACTTTTTTTAATAAATTGTCTCCTAATATTTTTATTCTGAGAGTATTTAGCCTAGCGTTTGGATAGAAAGTCTTTTGGGAATCGTTTTTAATTAATAATTCTTTTCTTTCAAACGTTTTCTTCTTCAAAATGTTTTCTTTTTAGTATTTCTCATGAAGAAAACTCATTGCCTGATTATGGAATTATGATTTTTAATTTGTTTATACGAAAAATAATTTCTCTCTCTCAATGTATCTTGTTGTTTCTTACAACAGCCGGGATGGAACACAGGCGCAAAATTTATATCACTGTAAATAAAGAAAAAAAAAATCTACTTCTTAAATCAACGATATTATAGGTAGAGAAATTTCTTAAACAAATACCGGTATGAGTTATGTGCCAGTGTTCCATCCGTGTAGCAGTCATTTGCCTTATGCCCATAAAAATATACAGTGATTACATTTCATTCTCATCACTTTTTTTATTAAATAGTCGCTTAATATCTTTATTTTCAGAGCTAGCATTTGGATAAAAAAGTTTTTTGGGAACCTTTTTTATTTAATGCTTCTTTTCTTTCTCAAGTTTTCTTCTTCAAGAAGTTTTTTTTTTCTTTTGTGTGTGTGTGTGTTTATGAAAGAAGCTCATCGCACGATTATGTCATTATGATTTTTTATTTATTTAAAATTATTATGTTTTCTATCTCTCTCCCTCTATCGTGTTGTTTCTTGCAGCAGTCATTTGCCTTATTCTCATAAAAAGTACGCAACAATTTAATTATTTTATAAAAAGTGAATTCAAAGTATGCAACAATTAAATCCCGTACTTTTCATTCTCATCACTTTTTTTTTTTTTTTAATTGTGCTTAATATTTTTATTCTCAGAATATTTAGCATATGATTTAGATAGATTAAAAAAAAAAGGAATAATTTTTTTATTTAATACTTTTTGCTTTCTGAGGTTTTCTTCTTTAAGCAGTTTTCACTAGAAACACAAAAAAAAAAAAAAAAAGTATTTCTTGTGGAGGAAGCTCATTGTACGATTCTATAGTGTTTTGAAAATTCTTATAAGATTCCGTTATACTGTACAATAATAATATTATTAACAAGTCATCTGAAAGAATCGTTTTAATTTCTTTTATCTTATTAAGTAGTTCTAAAAAAATGAAATTTATTAATCTTTCATACCGTTTTGTTCTGACATTCGTAAAAAGAAAAGTATACTCCTCTTCCTTAAAGGATATTTCGATTCATGAATGTCTTTTTATTTCTCGAACAATTACCTGGAAGTTTTGCAGTTCTTCAATTCGAATAATTCAGAGGAATTAATTGTCAAAATTTTAATAGTTTGCAATTTCTTATCTATGATAATCCGCTTTAGAAATTCAGTACCGCTAGATTCCAGTTTGTTGTTTGATCTGTTATGAATACCAATCTACCATTTTCATCAGCAGAGTCTTCCAGGTATCATAAATTATTCTCTTATTCTTAGTTTATTTTTATCAAAACTTAATAAGCTGCCATCTCTCTTCAAATGTTTAGAATCAGTAATTTTCATCAATTTACATTGCGACAAAACTTTTAAGCTTAAAGTGATATTGTTTCCTAAAAAACAAAACAAATAATTTACAGTCATTTGCAAAAATTTAAGACCGGTAGCCGATTTTCAGTATTTAAACACATTGCATCATTTGCGAAAATTATTGGATCATATCCTGTGCTGATTACATCAGACGCATTCTACTGCTATACATAAAGGTGTCTGGCACGTTTATCGCCTGTTGTTTATTGGATTTCGTAGTATACAGTGCTGTAGTGGGATTACTGTAATGGGTAAAAACCTTAATTCACTGTTACAAAAAAGTCAGAAATATTGACTCTGCATAAAATTGGATTTTCTAAGCGTCAAATAAGTCTGAGGATAAATGTGAGCAAGACAGCTGTGCATCAAGCTATTAATATATAAAAAAATTCGGGAAAATTTGTTGATTTTAGGAGAAGCTGTCACCCTAAAAAAACGAGTGCATGTGATGATTATGTGATAAGAAAGATGGCCGTACGTTATCCAAGAACCTCCTGCAATATGATTAGCCATTATCTGGCTGTAAAAGACACCAACGTCAGTTTGAGAACTATTTGAAGACGTTTGGCCAATGATTTTTATTTATAACCCCATAAACTCGCAAGGAAACCTCCACTTACTCCAAGTATGAAAAAGAAACGATTTACCTTCGCCAGACAATATCAGAATTGAACAATACAGCAGTGGAGTAAGGGCCTTATTTTCGGATGAGTCAAGTATGCAGCAATTTTCTGCACGTGCTATAAGTGTTCGCTACCCAAGGGGAAAACGATACGATGATACATATACGATTCAAGCTGTGAAACATCCACCAAGCCAAATGGTATGGGGTACAATGACTGTGTCCGATAATGCCAGTCTGTATTTTGTTCTACCTAAAAACACTATGAAGCGAAAGCGTACCTTAATTTGTTGCATGAGAAGTTGAAGCTTCACAGTTGTATTCATAAATGTTCAATTTTCATGCATGATAGTGCTCCGTGTCACAGAGCGAAGATTGTCAAGAAATATCTGAGGGCACAGAAAATTAAAGTGCTTGACTGGCCAGATAACAGACCAGATTTGAATCCAATAGAGAATCTCTGGTGTATTGTGAAAAGTCTCCGAAAAGCAACCATCCACTGCTACGGAACTTGTTGAATGAATAAAGCATGTCTGGTGCACAGACATTTCTAAAACATACTGCAAGTCTCTTATTGCACAAGTTATTAAAAACAAAGGATGTCCTACAAAATAATGACTTTAATTACAGTAAATAACCAGTTTTTTTTGTTCTTTTATATGTAAAATATGTAAGTTATTTTTGCGGAATTCCATTAAATCTGATTTTTCTATGGGTGGTCTTAAGCTTTTACAAATGACTGTATATTCGAATTTAAATTTAAATTATGTGCATGTTTTGTCTTTGTGCGCAACTTGGGCATATAGGCAGTGAAGGGGAAAATATTCAGATGGGGCAAAGCATAATTACACGCACATAAAAACATTTCAAATAACACACCTACAGCATTATAAGCGCAAGAGATTGACAAAGCAATTTGTTATTTAATCTATTATTTAATGTAGAATGTGCATTTTCTTTGTAGCGATACAAATACATCGCATTAAGTGACTATCTACGTCAGAATAACAGAAAGAAGAAAAAAAATTCATACATACATATGTCTTCTCTTGATGGAATAAGTATTTCGATTTGCGTGTGGGCAGTTACCCTTTTTTTTTTTTTTTTTTTTTTTTTTTCGAAACCTGAATTAAAATTACTGAAAAAGCATTTGCATTGACAAATACATATAGATTATCTATTTTTTTTATTAAATGTTTTACCTATATATCATTTTATAAATCTATTTATATTATATATACCTTTTTATAACTACCTGTTTTAAACATACCTATTTATACATACCTACATATCATTTTTATGTAGTATCTGTCAAATTCATCTGCATTCAATTGTCTGAAAACTCAAATAATTCTGTATAATTACACGAAAGAAAAAGTTCTTGTTAGATGTGTTAATTTATAATATTTTAATGTAGATAGAAATCGAATGAATCAATTGATAGGTAAATATATAAACTATGTTTAAAAATATTTTTTTTCTACTGTTAAGTTTCCGTTATTTCAGTTTTTCTAAAACTTAATACGTTGTTTTATATATATACTTCAGAGAAATATGAAGACAGCGTGGAATTCGATATCTGTGAGGAAAAGAAGTACTTTTTCTCGAAATTCTTATCCATACCGGATATAGAATATTCGCTTAACGCATTTGTAAAATCGTATATACGCTTTGTTTTTCTATTTGTATGCTGAAAAATGTTTTGAAAATATAATTCTGAAGGCAATTCGCATTTCATTTTGTCAAGGGGTATAATTTACATGGATGAAATTTGTTATTTTGGTTTTATTTCTGTAAAAGCAATATTTCTCTTTACGTTCGGATTTGAAAAATTGCATTTATATTTATAAATAAATAAATTATACGTGAAATATAATACTTCATTTTCTTGCAAAATAGAGAAACTTTCGAATTCGTGTGTAATTTGTATGCGTCAAACTCAGATTTTTTGTGAAAAAAAAAAAAAAAAAATAGATTTTTTGTTTCGTGTATATGACGATTTTGTTTGTGTTACGACTTTGAGCATGTTAATCTTTTTTAATCTCGTTCAAAATGGTTAAACAGACGTCAGAATTCGTATTTGTAAAAAATAAAAAAATAAAATAAAATAAAGATAAAATGTTTTATGAAAAATTAATTGTTAAATTATTTAAAAGTATTTAATAAGAACACAACAGATTATGAAACATTATTATTCTTATTTTAGACAGTCGCAATACATATGATATAATTAAAATGCAAAAATCATATTTTACATGAAATATTGCTTGCAAATTTTTAAAATTAATTATTTTATTTTTTACGCTAAAGTTTGTTTGTATACAAAGTTTAAGTTAATTTTCTTTTTTCATACACAAAAAGTTATACCTAGCATATGGAAAGGCACAGCAACCGCCTTTTTATTTTTTTTTCTATAGCAAATGCATGTGTTTTTAGCACACGCATATTTCTGATGCCACTTTTTATACACAATACTTTTTTTCAATATGAGATTACGGTTAAGTAAGAATAGATTTTTTCTTTAATAAATGTTGTATGAAATAGAGGCGGATACTAGCAATGCTACGGAATAATAATAATAATAATAATAATAAAGGCAGCTGTGTGAAGTACACACTCTTATTACGTAACTGTTTTACTTGTTACTATTTTATGTTAAAGAATGTTCACATATATATGTATATAGATTTTTTTTTTTCCAGCATTTCGCAATTTTAATTTCTCGCATTACGATATGTAAATTGAGTAATTGTGAAATAATTCAATAAATTGTCATGATTCTATAAAAATTTAGGGAAGTAAAAAATGTCTTACAATTAAGCTGATGTCAAAAACTTACCGCACTGATATTTACTAAATTATAGTGCTGATTTCTCATTCAGACATAACAAAAAAATCGAATTGTATTCTAGAGAATCGAATTATATTACATTTCTTTACAAAAGGTTGTATGAAATAGAGACGGACACCAGCAATAATATTAATAATAATAATAATAATAAATGGCAGCGGTGTGAAGTACACCAACTTATTTCGTAACTATTTTACTTGTTGCTATTTTATGCTAAAGAATGTTCATAGATATATGTATATAGTTATACTTTTTTTTTCATCATTTCGCAATTTTAATTTTTCTTATTACGATATGTAAATTGCGCCAGTGTAAAATAATTCAATAGATTGTCATGATTCTATAAAAATTTAGAGAAGTAAAAAATATCTTGCAATTAAGCTGATGTCAAAAAATTTTCGCACTGATATTTACTAAATTATAGTCCTCATTTCTCATTCAGACATAACAAAAAAACCGAATTATATTCTCGAGATTATAAAATCATTCACATTTTGCGTATTATATTCAACAGAAAACAATTTCTATAAAATTTTAATAAATTAAAATTTTAAATGTATGTGTTAAATTTTAGATTCCCATTCCTGGTACCATTTTTAATTTACTCTCTCTTAATTTTTCTACTGTTTGTCTCGCCTCTTCTTCAGACTATTTTCATTTTAGACAAATTTTCTTCAATATGTAATTACGATAAATAAAGAAAAAAATGCTTTTAAAATGTACTAGAGTATATAACCCTAACAGCACAAAATGTTCCAGAAACGTAACAATCATGTAACATTGAAACATTATAAACATTTCAGGAACGTTTAAAAACGTTCAGATTGCTTTCCGATTAGTTTCAAAAACGTAGAAATGTCCGCGATCGTAACAAAAAATCAGATACGTAACAGAAACGTTACAATCACTTAACAGATAAAAAAGGAAAAAGAGCGAATGTTTCAGAAAGGTATCAGAGAGCATACTTAAATGTGTTACGTTTTTGAAAGATTGTAAGCTTTTTGCAACATAACTGAAACATTCTGTGTTGTATGGGAAAGAGCAGGTCTGGCAGTACACTGGAATAAATTATAAATTTTACAAGTTATATTCTTTACATAAACTGCATTAAATGAAATTGTATTGTTGGAAATAAAATTATAATTTACAATATTTTTTCTTTGAATATGTTTGATAATGTAAAGAAATTTTAGTTTGAAATATCGTCTACAGTTATCTCTAGTTATGAATAATAAATATTATTTATTATAAATCCGTTTGGCATTATACGTGTTTTTCCTAAATTACTGTCTCAAATTTTTGATTATTTCCATCTATATACAATGAAACTTATTAACTAAATAAAAACGTATTTAAAAAAATATAAATTGAATACCCTACATTTTATATACAGGGTGGTTATAATTAAACTTCACCTATAAACAGCATCTTACAGCGCTAACGGGTGAACGGAATACAACGAAATTTGATATATAGACTACACACCAAATGCGCTCAAGGAATTTCGAAAAAAAAAGTTCCAAAATGTCCATCAGAGGGCGCATTTTCTTGAAAAACATTAAATTTAACACAATAAATGACTAAAACGAAATTGTTACATTGTTACTACTACGTTTGTACATTATAAGAGTTTGTAGCTTTCTATTAAAATTTAACTTTAAAATCAATTATAATTAACCATGGAGACATAATGGAAACTACAGAAAATGAAAATAATTGTGTCAGCAGACACCCTGTATTGACAAAAATCTATGCGTGATAAAGAAAACTGGCTTCATTTTCGGCTTCAGAACACCAAAATACATATGTGTCAACTAAAATTGTCAAACCAAATTTTGCCATCATTATTTTTGTAGACTTGTGTTTTTATTAACATTTTACAACAAAATCGAAAAAGGTTTAATACTTCGATTTGTCTGTTCGTCGGTTCTAAAACTCCCGTATTTATATTTGTAATTCCTTGAAACTGGTATATGTTATTCAAGTTTAATATGGGCCGTTTCCGATTGAAAGTGGAGTAAATAAGAATACTGATTTGTGTATAAGGCCTACAAATATATTCCAATGCGTTACGTTCTGTGAGAAGTATTTTTATAAATAATATTTTAAAACAATTATTTTAAAGAAATCCTAATTAAATGTACAATTGTTATTCATATGCATACACACAGAAAACTTATTTTCTGTAAAATATAGTATGATTAGCATTAAGGTTTATAGGGTCAGAAACAATATTTAGATATATGAAGGACCATAATTTGAAATTTCTGAAATTACATTTATTTATTAAGCTTTTTTATCACTTTCTAAAAATTTAACGAATTATTGCGTCTTGTATTAGTAAATCTCTCTGCCCATCATTCCATCTTTAGCCTCTATAAATGTTTTCAAAATTTCTTCAAAATGGTATATGATAATTAAGTTTGCTTATTGTGTGTTTTCTGTTTCAAAAATATAAATAACACTACTGATTTGTATACACGGTTACACAATAGAATGCCAATGCGTCACATTTTACAATAAGCATTTTTATAAATCGTATTTAATAATTTTGTACAATGAGAAAAAATTCTGAAACTGTTATCTAGAATCTATATTGTGGCTCTAGAAAAAATAGTTCCATGTCATCTAGATAAATTCTGGTTCCCTTCGAAAGCGAATTCTATAAAGTCCAATCAGAATTCTAGAGCGTTTGCCTATATTATCGAGGGCAAAGTTATTTAAAAATCTCTGCAAATAAATGCAAATACAAGTGGCGAGTTTCAGCAACTATAATTTTGGTTTATGTCCCAATTCTAGAAAATCAAGCGAGAATTTCTCACAATACAAAAGATTCAGAATATTCAGAATAGTCAGAATATCCAAAATATTGTTTCCCCATCTAGAAATGTGTAGACTAGAAATTCTCGATCATTTCGTCTATTCAGTTTATTGGCGTGCCTTATGCCCATAGTTCGAAAATCTATATTTTTAGTATAGGGATTTGGAAAATGACCCCTTATTCATTCTAGATGAAGGCGGGATATATATATATATATATAGATATTTTCAGTATGCTGCACAAATTATACAGAAATTGGCACTCTTCGATTATTCATACGGAAAAAAAAAGTATTTACAGCATATCGTATGTTTAGCGTTATGATTTATACTGCTACACTTAAATATTCAGATACATTTAGGTTACATTTGAAAATAGATGTTAATGCATTCATGTTTATGTTAAACGTTTTTAGCACTGTACAACGATACATAACAATCAAAACAACTTATGGTGTGTGAAGAAGTCTTATTGTCTACTTACTGATACATAACAATGATTACGAATTCGATTAGATTGTCTAAACTCGTCACCCTATCTGATCGTCGTGTGATCAGATATGCAAATCTTGCTGATGGTTAAACGATGCTACGAATCTGTATATTTACAAAGTGTTAATAATATATGCGGACAGCGTGAATTTTCGTTTTCGTTTATTAATTAATTTTATTCAATAAATAGTGAAATATTCAATTAAAATTTACTATTTTAATAAACTTTAAAATAAATTGGTAAGAAATACTTTTATTTCTCAATTAATGTCAGTATGCCATTCGTTAAAACATAATCTGTTTTTATTTCCTGTTGGTTTTTAAATGGGGGTTTAAGCATCAACATACATTGTGTGATCACGTGACAAAGTAAGATGATGATTAATTGAAGTTACAGGTAAGTATAGTTGGAAAGTGTTAATACACTAACCAGACTGCATGGTTTTTATTCTTATTCACTAATTAAATATATTAAATCAATTGCATAAAATCCATTTTAAAAGTTTTTCTTTTCTTTAAAATATATATATATATATATATATATATATATATATTGTTAATTAACACTTTTTTTAACCAATTAGTGTCAACATGGCATTATTTTTTAAACATAATCTGTTTTATCCCTCGTTGATTTTTAAATGCTGATTAAAAATGTATATCAGATATGATTCTGAAACTTAATGATAGTTTTGACTTTCATAAAAATATTAAACTATCATTTAAGCGCAGATAACATTTATCGCCTTTCCTAATCATCCGTGGCCCCTTAAAACTGTGATTCGTTCTTCGATACAAACGTAACTGGTTCTCATTAAATCTTATCATCTCCCGAATGGCATCGAAAGTGAAATCTATGCTAGAATCTGATATATGAGAAGAAATAGGTTTTTCTCGGCAGTAATGTCTATGGAACGATACTATTTATCACAAAATGGTTTTGCTATTTACCTATGTAAAGAGAGAAAAATATACATTAGTTCCTCTGATTATTTTCTGAGATAAGGGATATAAAAATTCATTTCATTTTGCCTGAAACTATTTCCTTTTATGTGGTTTTTAGTTTTCTACTTCTTTTCAAACTATTGCATTAGGTGTTTCCTTCTCTGATATATATATATATATACATATTAAGTTATTAGTTTAAAAATTATTACTCATGCTAAAATTATATAAAATTCGATTAATGGTATCATATCGAACATGCCATCTAGATTTCATGTTCATATACTTATTTGTTTAAAAATTATGCGCAAAAGAAGAAAGCGAGAAAACAGGTTGTTGCTTAAATTTTGAACACCAGTGTATTAGCATTTTACAACAAAATTGAAGAGTAATAAATAATAACAGGAGATTTGGCGTTGGCATATTAAAACACGAATAAACTACTACATCAGAAACGCCAAAAGAGAAATATTTGAGATGCATACAGCTGTTTCGGTAGTCTTAAGCGTACCGTCTTCAGTGCAAAAATAATTCTGAATCTGGAGAGGTGCTCGTATATCTAGGAGAGGGACCGAATTTAGTTCAACCAATAGGATTACGGAAAAGGTGGGGAGTGTGGCCAATAGGAATTTAGGAATGTGTAGCTGTGTAAAAAGTAGAAAAATTAAGCAAATGTTGACTTAATGGAACATTTCCAATAATTAGACAAATAGGGAACAACGAAATCACAATTTACAAGTTTTTTAAATTTTTTTATAAATATGAAAAAGTGTCAAAGAAATCGAGTTCATGAATGGATTTAGGTCTGCAAATTATTTTAGCTGAATTAAATTTAAAATTATTATTTTTCTCGCAGCAATGTTTAGAAATAGCCGATTCATTGGTTTCTTGTTTGCGGAAGTAATCGTATGTTCTTTTAGACGAAATTTAAGACTGTGTTTAGTTTGGCCAATATATGATAAACCACACTGACAGGAAATACTATAAATGCCCCAAGAATGCGCGTTCATGTCACCCACCTAACTAAAAACTAGTAGTCTGACGTAGTAGTTTATTCGGGTTTAAATAAAATCGAAGAGTGTTTACGACTTAGGTTTGTCTATCTGGTCGTTTGTTTGTCGGTCTTGTAATTCCCTAATTACATCAGGAGTTCCTTAAAACTGGCCTATGTTATCCTAGTTTATTATGAGATGTTCCCTATTGAAAATTGTGTAAATACAACCACTGGTTTGTGCACAAAGACACCCGAAAGTAATCCAAAGCATTGCAGAGGTATTTCTATTAGCCATATTTTAAAACGTTCAGTTTGTACAAATCATAATTAAATAGAAAATGTTATTCATATCCCCACACACACTCGCACACAAAAAAAAAATCTGTAGAATATAACATAACTAGCTTTAAAATTTACAGGTTAAAAAACTTATTTAGATACATTAAAGACCATAATCTGAAATTGCATTTTCTTTTTTATTAAGTGTTTATAACACTCTCTAACAATTTTACAAGTGGTTGTGATTTGTGTCAGCAAATCTGGCTTTCCGTCTGCCCGCCTCTAGAGTCCATAAATGTTTCTAGAACTTCTTCAAAATTATATATATTATGAAATTTAATATTTGCGTGATCCCTGTTTAAAATTATATAAATATAACTGCTGATTTTCATACACGGACACCCAAAAGTATTCCAATGTATTAAATTTTATAAGAAGCATTTTTAAAAATCATGTTTAATAACATTATACTGCATAAATCATAATAAATTGGCACTAATTGATTATTTATTTGGTAAAAAAATATCTTCTACAGTATATCGTATGTTTACCGTGAAGATTAACGGTGCTAAACTATAATATTAAAGGTAATATTAGACATTCCTGGAATTTAATTCCTGTTTAGGTTGATTATTTTTTATTCTGTAAAATTATATGTAAATTTGATTACGATTTCAATTATTTTGTCTGTATTTATCATCCTGTCTGAACAGGGGACAGTCCCCGCTCGTCGCTCTTGGAGCGATGTTGAGCGCTTCAGTGTCTCGGGCAACAAGTGTCTGAGACAGAGGGAACTGCTCCGAACGTTTATTGACAATTCCACAAGCGTTTACAAAATTCGCCAGGCATTGAGCCTCAACCGACAGAGGGCGATAATTTATTTATAGCAGGTGTGCCGGGATTAAACCCCACGCGACAGAGGGCACAAGGAGAGGGCACCTCGGGAGATTTGAAGGATGAAAGGTCTTTGTACTGAGTCGAGTTTGGTTTTGTTTGCCGCCAACAGGTGACCTCCCCAGACGCCCGCGCCATATGTCAAGATCTTGTCTATGGTGGAATAGTACCATATTTTGAGGAAAGAGGTAGAGATTCCCCACCTCTTTCTTACCATTTTTGTGGCGTTATGATAGTGGGACATAGTTTTCAGTTTTAGGTCGTTTATATGAGCCGTCCAGTTGAGGTTCCTGTCGACGGTTATGCCTAAGATTTTGAGGTTTTGGACGTGGCGAACACTGACGCCGTTGATCCTCATCACAGGAGACAATTTGAGAGCTTTGGGGAACGCGTAGGTCAGAGCTTGTGTTTTTGAGGTAGATAGAGTTAGGTCGAGTTCGTTGAGAATATTACTGAAGAGGGAAAGTGCGCCCTTGGCTTGGTTCTCCAGGTCAGTCTTCACCCTTCCCGAGAGAATTACCGAGAAGTCATCAGCGTACGCACATGTGTCATATCCTTCAGTATTCATTCTTATTAAGATATTTTTTGCTATTAGATTCCACAGAACCGGACCCAGGCAGGAACCCTGAGGGCAGCCCTTTGTCTGAGGCAGTTCTGTTGAGCCATCACCCCAGTTGACCTGGATCTTTCTCTTAGAGAGGTACGAGCTAATGACCCCCGCAATATTTCTCGGGCAGTTAAGTTTTTGTAATGTGTGTACAATGTGTGGCCATTCAATTTTGTCGAACGCTCCTTTAATATCTAGGGAGACCAAAGTGGTGTATTTTCTTAACTCTGAGTTTACGGTGCAGGAGCTTTTAATATGTTGCAAAGCATGTTCGCAGGATCTGCCCTCTCTGAACCCGTACTGATTAGGATGGAGAAGGTTGTTAGATTCGAGATGGTAATTTAGTCGAGTTACTATTAGTGTTTTTAATAATTTTCCAAGAGTAGGTAGGAGGCAGATCGGTCTG